>JAMXBC010000008.1:33085000-33090000 GCA_024138005.1 Lumnitzera racemosa
TAACGTGGTGAGGTTAGATTTTTGAAATGAGACATGCAATTCTATCCATGGATCAGAACAGTAGTGTTCCTCATGTGTTGGAGCGCTTTTGGGCCTTGTATGGTAAATAGGCTTTTTGGTAACTTGAGAAATCCTTTGAGCTCGGTCTTAAGATTTTATCCTAAACTTAAAATACTCCTTGAGATCAAATTTACAACTTTGATTTATATTCCTAAGGCGAACACCCACTTCATGGGCTCTTTAGTGGGCTTAAGTTGCCAAATGGGCTTGTTTTCTATTCAAACTAAAGTTAATGACTTTGCTAAGCTTATGGAGTCTTAGGTAGATTTCTTGTTGGCTTCAAAACAACCTTTCTTAATATTTTAAAATGCTGGTCAGAATTTTAATGAAGGCCCAACTTAAAGTTCTAGGCTGGTTTTGAGAGTTTTAGGCTCGGTTTTGAGTTTTAGGCTTTGTATACTTACCATACTTGCTTTGGTTGATATTTTTACTTTGTTCACTTGGTTTTATCATATTTTTAAGTGATTTTTAGTTAGGTTTCAGATCTGGTCATAATGAATCCAATAGGTTCTCACTTGGTTTTTCAACTTGTTTCATCATTTCCTTAAGTTTAAGTGTTAGATCATGTACTTAAACTACTTGTATCCAAATCTTAACTTAACTTTTCTTCCGTAAGATGATTCTTTAACTCATGCATCACACAAAGAAATAGGAGATCTTACACTTATTACAACTTCCATATCATAGCTCATGTCATACAAAGTTGATTTCTTCATAAAAGCTTCATGTAATGGATTTTCCTTTACCTAAGGTTAGGTTTGAGCATCTTTAACTTAATAAGAATGGAAATAACATCTAAATGGCTCACACGTACTCCACGTCCAGCATGATGTCTCCTTATTCATGTACAAATTTGATGATTTTCTTAACTTAAAATCTTCCATTGTAAGTGTTAAACATATATCTTTACATAACACCAACTTAGCTTGCTCATAATTCAACATTCATGTAAAGGGGTTCACAAGCATACTTCTTAAGATGGTCTAATTATTTTATCATCTTATGATCATGCTAATATCTTCATGAAAACATAGTCTCCTAACATGTAACACTAAACCACTAACACGTAACACTAAACCACTAACACAAAGAAATAATCCACTCGTCCTAAAAACGTAGAAACGGTGATTGTGCAACTAAGTACTCTCTTATGTTCCTTGTTTTTCCTCCTTCTTCTTGCAAGCTCCTTTGGAACTAGAGTCTTGATCTTTAAAGTGGGGCTTTGAGGATATTTTAAAGTTCCTAAAAGTGGTTTTTTGAAGTTGACAAATAGAGGGCACAAAATAAAGCTTGGTGCCGTGAGTATGGAAGCAATAATGGTGGCGAAAATGTTGGGAATTTGTGGAGTTAGATTTCTTCTTTTGATTTATGTTTAAAGTGAGAGAAAAAGAAGTGAAAGAGGGAGAGAGTGTCAAATTTTGAATGAGAAAAGAAGAGTGTGCAAGAATCTTTAATTGATTATCTTGTAGTTTACATAAAAGTCAACAATTGCAACTATTGATGATGTAAGCATTAAGGGGTGAATAGTGATGTATAAGAGAAAGTGATTGATGGTTGAAACACAAGAGCATGGCTCCTCTTTCTTCCTTATCTAAATCTGCCATTTAAAGTCTTTTTAGGTCATGGAATGGTTTTGTCTCATTTAATGAAGTTAAGTACGTGAAATCTTGTAAAAAATTGTCTATATGTAGTATAAGTGAAGGGGTGATAAGGAAAATGTCTTATCACTAGATTTTGATAAGTTATTAATTGATAAATGATTCCAACTCTCAATTGATAAGTTATCTAAAGTGATTGGTTGATCTACTTATTGAAGTGTAAGACTTGGACATGAAGATAAGGGCATGGTCTTATAGAAAATTGTTTTTAGGTTTTTATCTTGCATTGTTTTATAATTTATGATTTGATTTTTATAAAATTGTGAAATTTTCTAAAGTTGAATGAAATTATTCAAATTAAATTATCGATTAATTACTTAGGGTTAAAATTCCTTAATGGTTTTAAGGTTTAAGGTTTTAAATGACTTTAGAGCTTGTAGTTATTCAAGTTCGGATTTTATCGATAATTGGTTTTTGAATTGAAAAATTTTAATTTGTTTCTAAATATAAGCTTAAGTTTTTAGTTCAGTTGATCCTTGGAAACGTTTGGAAAGTACTCTTAATCCAATCTTAAGCCTACTAAAAATAAGGTTTATATTTATCAATTGATAAGTTATTTAGGATGATTGGTTGGTTTACTTATCCATGTGCACAAATCTTATGTATGAAAATAAGGAGATTGTTTTATATAAAATTCTTGTGGAGTTTTTCTCTTAAATTGATTTGTAAGTTATGATTTAATTCTTATTAAATTATGAAAATTTCTAGTGTTGAATAAAATTAATTGAATAAAATTCTTAATTAGTCGCTTAGGGTTACAATTCCTTAATTGTTTTAGGGTTTTGGGTTTAGAGTCTATGGTTCTCGTATTTAAGTTTTATCGATAATAGGGTTTCAAATTGGAAAATTAAATTTGTTTTTAAATGTAAACTTGAATTCTTAACTTAGTTTATCCTTAGAAATATTTGGGAAGTGTTCTTAGTTGAATCACAAGTCCGCTAAAAAGTAGGGTTTACAACTTACCCATATATAACATGGCTTATAAGTGAAATATAAGAAAATTGTTTTATATGAAGTTCTTTTTAGGGGCTTGATTCTCAAATTAATTTGTAGGTTATGCTTTGCTTCTTAAGAAATTTTAAAGTTTTCTAGAGTTGAATAAAATTTATTGAAATTATATTTTTAATTATTTATTTAGGCCTATAAGTCCTTAATTATCCCAAGGTTTTGGGTTCGAGTAAGTTTAAGTATGTTTTAGAGTTTAAGTGAGATTATGTATGTTTTGGGGTTTTTCACTAACTCGAGAATAATTGACTTATACTTAGGAGCTTAAGGTTCAATTAGCTTAATTATATAGGAATATCGCTTTATTATGTAACATATATATATATATATATCATATGATAGATTAAGAAAAGAGAAGAAAATTGTTTAATAATATATTTATATATATACATATTATGGGGCTACTTATGTATACAAGTAAAAATAATTTTTGTAAATTTATTAATTTATTCCTTTAATTAGTTTAGTTTTGTTGTTTATTATTACTTGAAATAATCCCTGATTCGTTCATTATCAGTTTTATACGATTTTACAAAATTATTGATAATTTTATTGATTTATGGCTTTTCAAGCATTAAGATAATTTTATTGAGTTTTAAAAATTTTTATGATTTGATATTTACAGTTTCTATTAAGTTTAGATTTACATTTTTAAAAGTACGCGTATATAGGGATTGAGGTTTTTTTGCATGATTAGGGTTTCCAAATCGTATAATTGGGTTTTCAAGTTCGTTTTAAATTCCAAGTCTAAAATTTTAGTCGATTTTCATTTGATGTAGTCTTATCGATTTAGGGAAATATTTACGATACTCAAGTCCGACACTATATTTAGAAGGTTAAATTTACAGAGTCTACAGCCATAAACACATTGTTATAAATTTGGCAACTGGGAATGAGCACACTTTGAAGAGGAGTAATTATAAACTCCAACAAAGGTTTAAGCATTTTTTAATAAGATTTTGGAAATGATTTTATATGCAAACTTACAAAGGTTTATAGGATAAGATTGTGACACTTCTTTGGGATAATGTACTTTAAGAATTAGAGTAAGATCAATATTATTAAAGGCAAAACAAAAAGTACCTATTTGCTAAAAATTTCTAATCACTTCAACCATGAATTTGTCAATAATAGCCTAATAAGTTTAATAAAATGGACCATTGTCCATCTGAACTTGGGGCTTTATCACTTCCTAATGGGAATATTGGCTCTTTCACCTTTTCCTCTTCAAAAGGTCTTATCAACTCTTCATTCATTATTGGTGTTATGAATTCTTCTGCATACTCTAATACAACATCTTAATAGAAAGTGTTTTCAAACATGTACAACTTCCAAAAAAAATTCTTGAAGCTTTCAAATACCACATCTTATTCAAAAACCTAATTGCTTGAATCATCTTTATTAACATTGATATTATTCAAGGGTCTTCTCCTTATGATAGTCTAGTAGAAAAAGTGTGTATTCTTAGCCTTGCATGCCAGTCAATTAATTCTTGATCTCTATTGATTATACGTCTCTTCTTGCTTCATTACCATGCTTAGCTATTGCTGTAGAATTAACTCCTCATCATGGTCATATTCTTCCAAAGAAGATGCTTGGATGTTAGTTATTCTTGTATGCAGCTGCTCAATTCTTGTCATATTGTTGCATACAATAGATTTACTCTATAGTATCAAAGCATTTCTTATGTTATCTAGACATTTCATCAAACTTTCCATATTTTCTATTTCACTACACCATTTCCAAACTTCTTCAACAACTTGATAGTATCCTTCCTCTCTCAACCAAAAGTTTTCAAATTTGAATCCTCTTAGTCCTTTCCTTTGATGACAACTGGGGAGTGATCACTACCATGCACTGGAAGGTTTGTTATTTGTGTATGTAGAAATACCTCTAGCAACTCTAGATTAAATAACCCTTGTCCAATCTTTCTCTCACAAGTTATCTATTGCGACATCTTCCACTCTATGTGTAAGGTTATCCTATACAACCAATATTTGTCAAGTTGCCATGTGAGATCATCCTTTTGAATTCTATCATCCGGTATATAGGCTTATCTCTTCCTCCAACCTGCTCCTCCATGTAACTAATCTCATTCAAGTTTCCTACCAACATCCATGGTTTGTTTACACCATATGAAATTTGCCTCTATTTATTCCCTAGTTATAATCGATTAGCAAAGTCAAGGTTTGCATAGCACCATGTAATCATAGCTTTGGGAAAAATCAATATACTTCTAATGCCGAATCAGGATCCACTAGGACAGAAATAAAGCAC
>JAMXBC010000008.1:33095000-33385111 GCA_024138005.1 Lumnitzera racemosa
GTATTACAATTTTTAATAGTTACAGCCTATTTTGTTAAAAAGTTATATGTTGTCTTATGTTACAGATATTGTACATGGTATGATATAAATGTTATGATAATTTTTGCATAATCCAATCAATTGTAAATATATTTTATCTTATACAATAACTATATACACTACTGTATTATACATTAGACAACATACAAGCATTCTATCACAAATTGTTAGAACTTACGATAAAAACATATGATGATAAACTTTCATTGTATTATGGTCTGGATATATATTGCTGTAATCAGTTGTTATATATGATATTCTATCAATGCTTTTTGAATTATCATACAATCTAATTATTCTCAATATATGTTATTTCATTCACTTATTTTTTCATATATACTACTATATTATATATTAAACAATTGTCCGAACTTAAAATATAATTATTTACCAACAATGGCTTGTTTTATTGTGAGAGAATCACATCAACTATCAATGAGCACTAACTTATATCATTAGACGATAATAATTGATTGGGTTTTTTCTTGTAATTCAGGAGTTCTACTAAAACGGGCAATGAATTAACTTGAAATTGCATTATATTTATTATGTACTGATCATGGGCACATTTTAATGTTAATCAACCACATTAACTATTAAAAAGACACTAATTTACCGTGAGGCAATATCGTCAGTTGGGGGCTTTTACTGAGGTTTAACTGGAATGGGCACTAAATTAACAAACGTTTAGGCAATATTTACGAACGATGAACTTGTTTTATTGTGATTGGACTATATTAATTGTTAAAAGGTATTAATTTACTGGTTGGTAATAAATATTAATCATGGTTTTACTATGATTCAAGGGCTTTAACTAAAAATGATACTAAAGTAACTGAAGTTGATTGAGTCATTTTATTACGTTTGATCAAATTTTATATTTGCTACAATTTGTCAAGTTGTAGCTTGCTATACGCAAGATTCTTCTTTTTCAATTATATCATATTATATCTTTAAAGAAGATAAAATCAAACCATCCATATTTTATTGTAGATCAATATTCATACCACTAAATTATAATGGTATGTTATATTGAATAACTTAAAATATATATATATATATGTATATATAGGCTTTAATATTATGAAGAAAATTGATTTTTTATAATTGTTTGGAAAACTTAATAATTACGTTAGGATATATATTAGATTATTATTTTCTATAAACACGGTCAAACCTAGGTAAACATGTTTATTAAATTGATCATGTTATTAGCTTTTTATGCAATGTTTAAAATGGACCTATTAGCGAGTTAAAATATTGAAAACATACATCCATATAAATTCAAACATAAAACAAAAGGGAAGAATTTTCTGAGGTCAAATGAGCAAAAAGAAAGTGCGGAGAAAAGAAAATGGAGAGAGAGCGAGAGAGACATGATCTGGAAGATGTAAGCTTTGGTGATTTGATCTGCTGCTGATCCGGCCAGCATATGTTGGAAATTTCCCCCCTCGAATGGATGAATATCTTAAAAAGGGCATCATCATATGTTGGAAATTTTCCCTGTGGACATATACAATACATATCACGAAATGCAATTTCGTCAATGGTCTTTTCAATAGCTACATTTGTTCTCAAGTAAACATGACGTAATCACATACGCTGTGTGTGTTCTAGTGCATGCACATAATTTGATAGTTTACAACCCCGTTATTATCTATTATTGCTATAAACTGATGAAATAGATTAAAAAAGAAAAAGAAAAAAGAAAAAAATATAGTAGGAGTAGAATTAATATAAACCAAACAATAACTGTTCCGTTAATCTTCAAAAGGAATTAAAGTTCCTTTTTGGACAGTAACAGGAATTTTATAAAACAATTATTTCACAAACTAAGTACAATAATTATTTTATTCCACATATATCAAATCAGAAAAGAACAACCGCTACTGCTGTGCTGAAGACCGCAACGCCTAAAGTCGCGATTCTACACTTAAAAATGGAGCAACCAACTCGTGTGCAAGCAAAGACAATTTTTACGCAATACCTACATGGGTGCAATGAACAAATAAAAGAGATCTTCTAGATTGAAATTACCTTTTCCCCACCACAAATGCCCTTCTTCTCAATTTAAAGAGAAAGGACTCTGGTAAAATTAGCTGCACGTCTACATCCTCCCTTATCTAGCTAGAGACCGGATAGGATGGGATTGGATGGATTAGCTAGCCAGTCTCTGGGGCATTGTTAACATTTTTTTTTTTTTAAAGGAACAATAAGGATTTTATATATATGCAAATAACACTGTTCAAGAAAAAACATATATATGCAGATAAAAGCTAATCACAAACTCCATATATATAAGATAATTGTAATTAACCATTGCAAAATATAACCATCACAAAGTTCCTGCTGGAAGTCCTATTAATGTGGATATAAAATATTAGGCCTTCTCATAATATTAGCCCCAGGCCACTTAGCTCAATACGGTGTTCTACTAAAATATCTTCTTTCACTCTCTTAGCCACTCACACAAAAGGGTACTCTCTCTTTTTTCTCCCTCTCTCTGTATTTTGTTTCTTTTTCTTGAGCCTTCTTTGTTCGTATAGAAACTAAACTAGAATTTCAATTTCTGTAAAGCAACTCTTAGTATTTATTTATGCTAATACCATAATTAGATCTATTATTTGGTCTAACAGTTTTATCATTTTATTATTTTTGCAAGGTACTCAAAAGGAAGAAGAAACTATATTCACTAAACTTTGAGTGCCAGCAACTCCTAAAAGTAGTTTGTACACTATTGGTAATAGAAATGATATTCCCTCTATCTCTATTCTACCTATTTATATACATATCCGAATTTTGTTATTTATGTTATAAACACAAACTGTAATTTACTATCCACTTATATCTATTATACACTACAACTCTTATTATACTATTGTTACTGTTTGTAATATCTTATACATGTACGAGTCCATATCTATCAAATATAGTCTTTGAATTTTCTAAGCTACTTTGACACACATTTTGGCCTATGATTTGTGGTGTGTATAACAATTTCCCCCCTTGTCGAAAGCACAACATCGTCTTCAAGGTCAAAATTAGGATAGTCTCAAATGAAATATTGTAGATGTACCCAAGAGGCACCCTTATTAGGTAGTGCTTCCTATTATACTGGAACCTATTTCACTTTCATTCCCTATCGTCTGATTACTTGTGAATCCAATATTGCTAAAGGAAATACAGTAGTGTCGAGCTTGGTTTTTTCTTCAGTTTTCATAAGTTTTCCTTAAACCGATCAATATTAAACTCTATCTATTTAATACTAAACCTCGACTAAGATTTAAGAAAAATTTAAGCTTTTAAACGTGTTTTGGAAATATTAGGAGTCACTACCTAAGCATAATTGAGAAAAAAAAAAGAGTTAGGTTAAATCGATTAGGTGAACCAATTTAACCTAGCCATTGGTCCGCTTTAAAAATCAATTTTTAGAAAAAGGTTCGAAAACAAAAGATTTTAGGTCTTAAGGCTAATTTTTTAAACCCTTAAAGGGTACCATTTTTTTTTACTTTCTGATTTTAATTTCACTTTTCAAAATTATCCTTAAGAACAAAACATCTAATCATATGTAGATAACAACTAAAAAAGGATCATTGAATTATTATTTACAAATATGGAGAAAAAGAAAACTTTCTAGATTTTAAGTTGCCTCGTATTTGTATATGGGTGTCTATGTATCCGTTATTCAGGATCAAACTTTCGTAGTCTATTAAATAAAAACTTTAGGTAGGTTAGTTGATTTTAAACTTTGAAAGGAAAACTAATTTTACATTTTAAGTGGGTTCTAGTTTTATTGAGAAAAGACCAAAAGGTTCTAAATATGAGTTTTATTTTTGGAAAGTTCTAGAAAAAGTCTTAATTTGAAAAAAAAAAGGTCGCTTATTTTTATTTTAGAAAATTGATTTTTTAAGTGGTAAAATGGTTTTTTGTTTTTATTCACTAACCTATTTTTATCTTATTTTTATTATTATTGTTGTTATTTATCATTATTTCTTCCTATTTAAATCACAATCGAAAAAATAAAAAAATAATAGACTCGAGATCTTCTCTTTTTCCCTTTCTTTTCTCTCTTTTTTTTTCCTTTTTCTTCTCTCTTTTTTTTATTATTACAAATACGTAAGTAATAAATTAAACAAAAAGTGAAATAAATAAATAAATAAAATATAGTAGACCAAGTCAACTTAGGTTAGCTTTCAGTCAACTCAAGTTAGCTTTAGGTTAGCTCGAGCAACTCCAAACTTCAACTACAATGATTGGTCAAGGTGGTTTCAAACACTTATCAACATCAAAACGAGCAGGGAATAAGAGATTTGTGTCTTTCATATTAGACTTAGGGGGGTAGGCTCGGTGCCTTGATGTTTAGTGGTTGTTTAGGTAGTGATTGTTATTAGTAGCTTGTTGTAGTTATTGGTAGTGGCACGCAATGATCGTTAGAAGGGAATGGGAAGTTGAGTCTTAGTTTTTTTACCATGATGAAGTCAATCATGGTGGCGATTTTAGAAGAGGATGCCTAGAGAGAGAGAATCCTAGAGAAAGAGAGAAGAAGAGAGAGTGTGAATTGAAGATCAAGAGAGAGAGAGATGATTTTTTATCTTCTGTGTGCTCTGGAATGAATCAAATGACTCCTATTTATACTAAACTAACATAGAATAAGTTGGAAAAGTTTAAGAATCGGATTAAATGTGTTAATAAATTTTAACCTGAAAAAACTAAATTTTTCCAATTTTTTACTTCGATTTTAAATGCGTTAACGACTGAATTTAGATGTCTTTCTAGTTTAATTTAAAACTAAGCTGTGTATAGTATGTGATTTTATATATATATATATATATAAAAAGGTTGTTAATGTGTAATAAATGCCCATAAATTGTCCTTGAACACAGCTCCTTGCATTTGGAAAAAAAAGAAGAAGAAGAAAACTAGAAATTAGAAGAAAAACTAGAAGAAGATGGAGGATAGGTCATGTGCCGAGCACATGCTACGTGCACGTGTAATTCACATGTGTAATTTAAAAAAAAAAAAATGGGGCACATTGGGAACGCCCCTTACTACCGTTTAAAAGGAAATCATGGCCTTAGGCCTTACTTAGCAAATAATGCAAACCAAGTTTTAAAACTTAGTTTGATCCCTTATTTCTCTCTCTCTCTTTTTCAATTATAATAAAAATAACTAATTGAAAAAAATAAAAATAAAAATAAAAAGCATAAATTCTAGCATTCCCCTGAATCCTTTGTTGTTTTTTTTTCTCTTACTTTTTATTTAAATTTTCTATTTTTTGTAATTTTATTAAATTTTCCTATTTTTGTATTTTTTCCTAAACTGGGAACTGTAGAGAAATAAAATAAATAATTAAAATAAAATAAAGAGCGCAAAATTAAGTATCTATAGCTATCTCACTTTGTAGTGAAGTTTGAATAAAATTTTCTCATAAAGACAAAAGAAACACTTATTTGCCCTAGGGATGGGATTTATTCTAAAAAGCATTATAGTAAGCTAGCTACCCTAAGCTTGGTCTACCAAGGATTTAGGTCAAGGGTGAAAGAGAAAGGAAACACTTTAAAAGTTAGCCAAGTAAGTTTAAGAAGCCTAAAAAGATTGGTTTGAAGATTGGCCGTGCCCTTTTGAGCTAGCTAACCTAGGTAGGAGTATCTTTAGAGGACTAGTAATCCTAAACTAAAATCGATCTGGAGAACCCAGTTGTGCTCTTCTAAGCTTACTAACCTAGGCCAGAACGTCTTTAGGGGACAAACAACCTTAAGTTGAAATCGATTTGGAAAACCTGGTTATATTCTTTTAAGCTAACTAACATAGACGGGAATGTCTCTAAGGGACTAGCATCCCTAAACTGAAATCAATTTGGAAAACCTGTTCATGCCCTTCTAAGCTAACTAACCTAAGTGAGAGCATCTCTAGGGGACTAGCAACCCTAAACTGAAATCAATTTGAAAAACCTAGTTATGCTCTTCTAAGCTAACTAACCTAAGCAAAAGCATCTCTAGGGGCTTAGTAACCTTAAGATAGAATCGATTTGGAAAACTTAGTTGTGCTCTTTTAAGCTAACTAACCTAGACAGGAGCATCTCTAAGAGACTAGCAACCCTAAACTAAAATTGACTGGAAAACCTGGTTGTGATTTTCGAAGCTCAATAACTTAAATGGGAGCATCTCTAGGGGACTAGCAACCTTAAACTAAAATCGATTTGGAAAACCTGGTCATACTCTTTTAAGCTTACTAACCTAGGTGAGAGTGTCTCTCTAGGATTAGCAATCCTAAATTGGAATCGATTTAGAGAGTCTAGTCATGCTCTTCTAAGCTTGCTAACCTAGGCGGGAGCATCTCTTGAGGACTAGCAACCTTAAACTGGATTTGATCTAGAAAACTTGGTTTTGCTCTTTTGAGCTTACTAACCTAGGCGGGAGTATCTCTCAGGGACTATTGGAATTGATTTGCAGAACTTAGTCATACTCTTTTGATCTCACTAACCTAGGCAAGAGCATCTCTTGGAGATTAGCAACTCTAAGTTGAAATTAATTTGGAAAACATAATCATGCTCTTTTGAGCTCACTAACCTAAGTAAGAGCGTCTCTTGAGGACTAGCAACCCTAAGCTGGATTTGATTTGGAAAACTTGGTCTTGCTCTTTTAAGCTTACTAATCTAGGTGAGAGTATTTCTCGAGGACTAGCAACCTTGAAGTGGAATCAATCTAGAAAACTTGGTCGTACTCTTCTAAGTTCACTAACCTAGGTGGGAGTGTCTCTTGGGGATTAGCAAACTTAAGCTGAAATTAATTTAGAAAACCTGATCGTGCTCTTTTGAACTCACTAACTTAAGCAGGAGCGTCTCTCAGGAATTGGTAACCCTAAGTTGGGATTGATCTAGAAAACCTGGTTATGCTCTTCTGAGCTCACTAACCTAGGCATGAGCATCTCTCAAAGACTAACAACCTTGAAGTGGAATCAATCTGGAAAAGCTGGTCGTGCTCTTCTAAGCTCACTAACCTAGGTGGGAATGTCTCTTGGGGACTAACAACCTTAAATTAGAATCGATTTAGAAAACCTGATCGTGCTCTTCTAAGCTTACTAACCTAGGTGGGAGCATCTCTCAAGAACTAGCAACCCTAAGCTAGAATTAAAGAAGCACCCTATGGGCTCATTAAAAGTAATCGATGATGAAAGGAAGTGCCCTTTGGGCTCACTAAAAGGGATTGATGAAGAGAAGCACCCTATAGGCTCGCTTAAGAGAAATTAATGATCAAAGGAAGCACCCTAAAGGCTTGCTTGAAATGTTGAAGTAAGACTAAAGAATAAGGAAGCATTTTATGGGCTTGTCAAGAGAGAAATTAGTAGAGGGAAGCAACTTGTTGGCTAGTGAAGAGAAGCACCTTATGGCTTCGCTACAAGAAATTGGTGAAGAGAAGTACCCTATGGGCTCACTAAAAGGAATGGATGAAGGGAAGCGCCCTATGGGCTTGTAAAGGGGAATTGATGAAGAGAAGTTTCCTTGGGCTCGCTATGGGAATTGATGAAAAAAAGAGCCTTATAGGCTTACTACAACAAATTGGTGAAGAAAAACGCCTAATGGGCTTACTAAAAGAAATTGGTGAAGTGAAGCGCCCTATGGGCTTGCCAAAATAAATTAGTGAAGAGAAATGCTTAGTAGGCTCGCTAAAAGAAATTTATGAAGAGAAGCGTCCTATGGGCTTGCTACATCAAATTGGTGAAGAAAAACGCCCAGTAGACTCACTAAAAGAAATTGGTGAAGGGAAGTGTCGTATAGGCTCACTAAGAGGAATTATTGAAGGGAAGCTATCATGAACTGAGGATGGTTTAGTTTTGGCAGACACCGTATACTGTATGAAGAATCTCTGATTGGTTATCCTTCCAATCATAAACTCAACACATTATACAAGGCTCTCCAACTACTAGCTTCCCAAAAACATATAGATCCACATGATATCATCACATAAACATATTTATATAAAATTTAAACTACAAAGTTTACAGTAAACAATAATTTAGTACATCTAGGTCTATATTACTGACAAAACAAAAGTACATAAGTAAAAGTTTTCATAATTAGTTCTCTCAACACACTAAATGACTCGCTCTTGCCCAGGTCTCCAAGCTAACCTCTAGCATCCCCCAGCCAGCCTCAACAAATAAGCCATCCTGCAACAAAAGTTTAAGGGGATATAACCCTTAGTGAGCAAAACCCTTAGCTATACCATAAGCAAGTTATCAATACATTATATTCACGCATATGAATGAATGATCAAATAGAATGCCAAACAATATGTATAGTTAACTAGTCAATATACACAACTCAAATTTAATGCCCTTTGAAATCAGGGTTGGAGAATACACAACACTAGTCAAATTCGACTATTATACTATAACTTACTTTACTATGGAACTCTATGTTCCGTATTTAAATCAAACAAATTCTTTATTATCATAAAAACCAAGTTCTAGTATAATCGTAAGTAAGCCCTTACAGTTCACACTCACCCTTAAACAGAGACCTCCATACTTGACCCTTAGCCAGGTGATTAATGCCTCCAATTTCTAGTATTCCCCTAAGTCAAGGTAAGGTTATTTTGTACGAATACATTGTACAAAACCAATAAATTTATAATAACAACCCCCGAATGGCTTCTCTCTACTTCCATGTGATGTGACGACCGGAATTGTGTCTATACAATACATGTTGATGCATGTACAGGTTTGTTCTTATGAGCCAAGTATAATTAAGTCCAATTATGATGTGACCAACCAATAGTACACACACTCGTTATCTATACTACCATGCAATAAAAAAATTATTATTCGTACTTAAGGTAAATTTACAATTCAGCACATAATAACATACACAAGCATTTCCCCACTCACACAACAATCAATTAACAATATTATTTAAGTTTACTATATATAATTATATACAAGCATGGAATGATAGGGTAAATACTCACTCAGCCATGACGACTCACTCTAGTGGTAATAATCAATCGGAAGATCCTCACCTATATCAGAATCACGTGATCATTATGATATAACAAAGATAGTAAGCAATCGATTTAACTAACAGTTCTAGATATCTATTTACTTAATCTTATTTAGATTACTATCAATTTTTATCCAATTAGACTTTATCGCTAATCGTATATAACTTTTTCATTCTATGTCTAATATTTACGAACTTATAGTCATTTTTCATTGTTTTCGGATTCACGTTCACTCGGTGATGTCCGTTTTGGATGTTAAAACTCGTGTTTTACGATATGGACTAAATTTATTTAAATTTTAACTATTGAAGCTTAAACATTCTTATTGCTTATGTTTATACCCTATTTTAGTACTTAATGATTTAATTAGCCATTAGATTCTTACACTTAGATGATTTTATAGTTTATTATTTTAGAAGTTTATGTCATCGCTTATGTCATTACTTAAGTCATCATTTGCTTATGTCATTACTTAAGTTATCATTTGCTTATGTCATTGTTTAAGTTATCTACTATAAATGTATACTTATCCTTATGTATTCATGTACTTTATACATTTGTTATATATATACTTATACTCTTAATATACTAGTATATATACCTATATGTCTACTAGTACATATACCCATATATACGTATTTTTATACGTATTTTCGTATGTCTAGAGTACCCTCTTAAGAAAGCTTTACAAATTTCATATTTTTGCACTTAAAGAGCTTATTTAGCAAGGTATTTGTATATATAGTTAGTATACTCTTCCTTTTTGGTTATGTACATAAAAGATATTCATGTATTATGTACAAGAGTACCCATACATATGTTTATCAAGTGTATTCTTATATACACATACTTAAGCATATGTACATGTGTTTTTCTTCCATTTAACTAAGAATTTCCTACACTTCTAAGTATAACAAAATGGTAGTTTCTTCCTTCAACAACATATATGTACATATTACTCTAAGTTTCTACACTAACTTAACCTATACATCTAACTATTAAATAAGATGATGGAAAAATACATAATAACAAACTTTTTTCTCCTTATAATATGAATAGAAAGACAAGTATATATGAGATGTTAGTTTGGTTTGGTAGTTAGAATTATGAAAGTGAAGTGTTGAAAAAGTATGGGAATAAGGAACCGGGGGGGGTTACAGTTTGGTAAGGGAGAAAAAGAGAGTGTTTTGTTGTCTTCATTGGTGTTTTACAAAAGGAATAAGTAGGGTCTAGAGGAGGGGAGGAATGGTTGGCAAAGAAGGGGTGAAGTTGGAAAAGAAATGTGTAGAAAATTAAGGAAAAAGGAAAGAATTCTCTAGATGACAATGGCATTTTTTTCACTTTTCAACATGTTAACTTAGTCAACTCTTTAAGACGACATGTCATTTAAGTGCACATAATGATGTAATTACGATAAATTGGGAAGAAAATTAAGGAAATATGGATTTTATTGAAATGATTAGTAAGAATAGGTAATGAGATCTTTCTTTAGGTATTTATATTCTATACACATCATTTGATAAGCTACTTAATGTAATTATCATGAAAAGTATCATTTAAGGTGTTAATATTTACTATATGTGGTATAATCATCAACTAAGCTCTTAACTCTATATAATACTAACCTAGTTATATAATTGGAAGATGTATGTGATATATAATGCAACATCTTAGTTCCTAGAGGATTATTTTAGTATTATATGTATTTATGAATGATTGAAAGTTATCTTTGAGCTTTTACTAATGATTTATTATCAATTAGGGTTTTATGATAGGTTACAATGAATTAGTACTTTTCTATCCTTAAAATTATAGTTTTAGAGTTGTTATCACTTTCGGTTGAAATCTTTATTGTTTATATACGTTTAGAGTATAAAAATTTTATACGCAATTGATTTATAATTTTAGGGTTTTCACTTTCACTAGCCTTGTCAACTCTTAAGAATATCTAACACACTTGAGTCTACTTCAGATGTTAAGTCAAAAAATTTAGGGGTTTACAAAAGTACCCTATGGGCTCACTAAGAGGAATTATTGAAGAGAAGCGCCTAATAGGCTCGCTGAAAGAAATCTGTAAAGAGAGGCATCTTATGGGCTTGTTATAGCAAATTAGTGAAGAAAAGCGCAAAGTAGGCTCGCTAAAAGAAATTGGTGAAAGTAAGCACCCTATGGGTTCGTTAAAAGGTATTGGTGAAGAGAAGCGCCTTATGGGCTCACTAAAGGTATTGACGAAGGAAAGCGCCTTGTGGGCTTAGTAAGAGGAAGATAAGAAAAGTGTCCTATGAGCTGGCTAAGAAGAAGAGAAGCGCCTTATGGGTTTGCGAAGACCTTAAAGAGAGTTTGACGAATAGGAAGGAGCTCTAAAAAGAATGGATGGAAGGTAGGACAATGTTTTAAAGGTTGGCTAGAACCCTAAAAAGAATAAAAAGGAGGTTTGCATTCTAAGAGTACACTAGAACCCTGACAATGGTAAAAGATGTAAAGTGAGGAAATGAAATTCATTTGAAAATCTACCTAATTTGAAAAATATTTGTAGATAAAGAATGTGAAAACCATTTATGACAAAAAAAGGCAATAGGGACAATCCCCTTGATTTGGAAAGAGTAAGAGTAACCCAAACTATTGTGGTTAGCTTTTTGAAATTAGGTGACATAGATTGAAAACATGGCCACTTAAGCCAACATGGACTTTAATAAAAGATTTATAAGAATTTTTAATTTCTCTCTTCTCCGTGTTATTGAAGCTTGCTAATAGGTAAAAAAACCCTCCCTTGATAGTTACATGGGGCCTCTTATGTTCCCCCTAACCCTGATGCTGAGCCGCCTGGTGGGGCCTTATGATTTCAAACACCCCTATTTTTAAAGAAAAGGTAGCTCATGATTAGTTTGGTTGAAGAGAACTTCCTTGCAAATTCTCGGTCCATATTTTACGCTTGACTATAGTCCCAAAATTATAGTTCATTTTATAGGTGATATGCCTTGATCAATCCATTAGGTCTTTTTCAGTTTAACATTATGAATTTAGGCTTTTAGTCAAAGAGGATTGATGGGAAGGCCTATTTTAAAAGATTTACTTATTCGATCCAAGAGTCCAAGTCAAGAATCTTTTAGGAAAAATAAGAAGTATGCCTAACCCAGTTTCAAAAACAATTTTTATTGAAGATAAATTATCCTTCAAGATCAAAAGGGTTTTATTAAGTAAGGATGATATTGTGGGTGGAAAGGTCTTGTGTTTGTAGCTAAAGATCTTGTGATTAGGGCTTATGAGATTTAAAATGGTCATAGAGGCTCTGTGTTTCTTGGTAATGTTTAGGCTTTAATTATGGGCCTTATATTTTCTAGGCTTTCTTTAGTTGGGGTTCTTTCTTTTATACATAAGTCAAATTTTCAAGGTCTTCCTTTTCTTTCTCTCATTATTTTTCTTATTTACCTCTCTTCTTTTCTTTTTTTTTTTGCCCCCTTTCTTTCCTTATTTAGCATTTTAGCCCATTATTTCTTGCTCTTCTATTTTCTTTTGGCCCAAAAAGTGAATATTTATTTTGCCAAGTCTTTTCCTTTAAGAGATTCAAAACCCTAACTCATGGATTCCGAGCATATGGACTTGGGTGAGGTATGTATAGGCTTGAGGTGTTTGAAAAGGAGTTGGTCTCTTCTTCATTTCAGAGAAAGATAACTAATTAGAAATAAAATTCATTTTTGAATTAATGTTACTGAGGCAAACACAAACCAATTTCATCCTTCTCTCCTAATGAATTACCCTAACTTATGAATTAACCCATTATGGGGTGGTTCTTGATAGGATTAAAATTTTGTAAATTCTTTAATTAGACCAACAAGTTTAATAATGGATAGCTATATTTAAGATTTGAAAATGAATACCTAACTTTACTTTAATATGTGTATCAAATTCAAAATTAACTTCCTTTAAGGAATAAGTCTAAAATGTCCGCACTCCAACGTCACTTAACTCTTAAAGTGTTTTTAGAGGTTAGTGTGTTAGATGAAATTTGCCTCTTTTCATTCTAAATCTTTTAAAAGTAAGTTACCAATTCCTTAGGGAGGGATTTCTTTATCCTAATGTTAATGACACTACGATCACGCAATTAAAAAGGAAATAAATAAGATTATATTGTTCCAGCTATTCAAAAATTGGCTTTACTGAAAACAACTTGATTCTTCTTTACCCCTACCTTAACTTCCTCCATTTAAGCATCCAACTACTTAAGATAACCCGTAAGCTTATCAGAGGGCATTGGCATACTAAAAAAAAATGGAGCCTTAAGAGACTTAGTTGAACTACCCCTACGACTTGAAGAAGGATTGACTTGTTGTGGCTTTGGTTAAATGACATTTTCATTAATCAGGTCCTCAATTTTGTTCTTCAATCTCCATCATTTTTTAGTGGAGTGCCCCTTCTGACCCATATGGTATTCATATCAAGCTTCTAGGTCAAAGTTGTATGGTTTGTAATTCAGATTAAAGGCTTCACAGGCTATAATCCTTATAATCCTTGCTTTCTTTAAATGATGAAAGATTTGGGTTATTGAGGGCTTCAAGTGAGTGAATTATCTTCTTCAAGTCCCTTGGGCTTGTTTTTTCTCACTCCTCCTTGGCTCTTTTCTTCTTAGGCCTCCTTCATTATTTAGATTTACTGACATTTGATTAGTATTAAACATTGAGAGTTGAAACCTTCTAAGTACTGGGCCCATTGCCATTTCTAAGTCTATAATGCTCTTTTGTAGTGAGGCTACCTTTTCTTCTAGATTCGAGAGTCTCCTTTCTAAGTTTGAATCATGAGATACATAGAGAGTAGTGATTATTAGGAATAAGATCTACCACTGTTGGGCCATTTGATGTACCATCTTTTCTAAGGAGGCGATCTTGTCATCAACCATGTGAATCTAATTGGAAGAATTCTTTATTAGATAGCAACTTTTCTTTTTTATTTTTTTTTTTCATAAGAGAGAAGGATAAAGTTTTATTTTACAAAAATCGAAAGATCCAAATAAAGATGGTGATTTTTGGGGCTCTATTTATAAGTTTGTGAGATTTATTTAATTTCCCTAAGTGAGAGAGAATGAATGGTTAGGTGAGTTCTATTGAAAGACTATTTATAAGGAAAGGAATGCTAAAGAATGAAGAACGATAAACTAAAGAGAAATTATTATTTTGAAATATCAGAGTAAAAAAAATAAAAGGAAAGGAGCCTAACAATTATTCTTAATGAAACTTAAAATTTATTTAAAGTCTTTTAACTACATCTAAAGTTTCTAATCTAATTCATGCAGTTAGGATTTAATCTTGCCCCGCATCTCTAAAGCCTAATCTATGGTCCTTTGGCATTTTTCGACCTAAGCTAACAAGGCTCGATTAGAGGCCTCAACATATCTAGCCTTTTGTTTCTAGTAGGTAGCTTCAACTTGTAGCAGCTGCTTCTGGATTCCCAGGGCATTTGGCAGCCTATTGACTCTTTGATTATTCTCTTGTTGGTTACCTACAATTATCTTTAAGCCTAGATGTTTCATGGATAAGAATCATTCATCAATAAAACAATACAATATTTGTGGAAACATGCATATATTAGAACTGCTCGAGTTAGTTCATTACTCTTTAAGTTGTAACCTTATAATTTGATTTGATGTTTTTACTTTTTAAAAAAAGACTAACTATATTTCTAAATCTTTCAAACATTAGTAAGGTTGCAATTCTTAGGAGTAGTATATTAACTCAAGCTTTAAGGGAGGTATATGCAATTAGGGTAGGTTCTAAAGGTCCTTAAGCTTTATGACCTCACTGTTTTTAGAAAACGCCTTCATTGGTCACATTATAGCTTAAGTAGGGTGGCTTAATCAACCTCGAGCAATGGTTACACAACTACACCTAGAGCTTAAACAATGGCCCCCCTCCTAAGGTCCTAAAATGGCTTAGGTCTAACCTCATCTACCTTACATCCTTGATGCAACAAATGATCGCCTATATCCTAAGTATAATGTATGCTAGATGAATATAGCAATTTAAATAACATTTACATGAAATAAATAAATAAATGAATGAATAAATAAATAACGTAGGTACTTTGAAAGGCAAATTTACTTTCAAAAAGTTTTAAATGGCTAACACTCTTAACGTCCCTAATGGAGTCGCCAAGCTGTCAAGCCTAGTTTTTTCTCTGATTTTTATAAGTTTTCCTAAGTTGACTGATATTAAACCTTATTCATTTAACATTGATCCTTGACTAAGGTTTAAGAAAAATCTAAGTTTTTAAACATGTTTTGGAAGTATTTGTAGTTGCTACCTAACCGAAGTCAGGAAAAAGAAGGTTAAGTTAAATTGGTTAGGTGGACCAATTTAACCTAATCACTGGTCCACTTTAAAAACCAATTTTTAGAAAAAAAAAGGTTTGAAAACCAAATATTTTGGGTCCGAGGGCTAACTTTTTAAACCTCTAACGGGTACCATTTTTTTAACTTTCTAATTTTAATTTCACTTTTCAAAATTAACCTTAAGAACAAAACATCTAACCATATGTAGATAACATCTAAAAAATGATCATTGAATTATCGTTTACAAATAAGGAGAAAAAGAAAACTTTCCATGTTTTAAGTCGCCTCATATTTGCATACAAGTGCCTACCTACTTGCTATTTAGGGTCAAATTTTTGTAATTCATTCAATGAAAACTTTAAGTGGGTAAGTGAGTTGATTTTAAACTTTGAAAGAAAAACCAAGTTTACATTTTAAGTAGGTTTGGGTTTTATTGAAAAAAGTCTGAAAGTCTTAAATTCGGGCTTTTCTTTTTGGAAAGTTATAGAAGAAGCCCTAATTTGAAATAAAAGGGTTGCTTATTTTTATTTTAGAAAACCAATTTTCCATTTCGTAAAATGGTTTTTTTTTTTTATTCACTAACATATTTTTATCTTATTTTTATTATTATTGTTGTTATTTATCATTATTTCTTCCCATTTAAATATCAACTAAAAATAAAATTAAAAAGAAAAAAGAAAAAAAAAAACAACGGACTCTAGCTCTTCTCTTTATCTGTTTCTTTTTTTTTTCTTTGTCTTCTCATTTTTTTTTATTATTACAAATACATGAGTAATAAATTAAACAAAAAGTAAAAGAAATAAATAAAAAAATATAATAGACTAGGTCCACTTAGGTCATCTAGGTAGCTCTAAACTTCAACTGCAACATCTAATTGGGGTGGTTTTGGATGCTTATACTTCAAAACAAGTAAGGAATGGGAGATTTATGTCTTTCGCATTGGACTTTAGGGGGGGTATGCCCGATGCCTTGATGTTTGGTCATTGTTTGAGTGGTGATTGGAGTTGGTGGCTTACAGTAGTAGTATGTGGTGATCATTAGAAGGGAATGAGAGGTCAGGTCTTGGTTTTCTTACCAGCATGAAGTTAGTTGTAATGGTGGTTTTAGACCAAGATGCCTAAAGAGAAAGATTTATAAGATTCGGGGTACTGACCTAACTCGACTGCCAAAGCTGAGCTCATTTACTTGCTGACTTATTTCGTCTGCTGAGCCAAATGGCACTGTTTCTCACAAAACGAGTGTCGAGAAGCAAAAGGTCTAATCCTCACCTATGCTTGACCAATTATTTACTCGACTTCACGACTACTGATATGTCGAGATATCACATTTCCAAGAGCGATCCACTCGGTAAGACACGAAGAGACTAATGCCAACTAACATTAAAACTCGGTAATTATGGTCATCCTCTCCGGTGTCTTGGTCAAGCAATGTGAGGCTACTTTCAAGACATACCAAATGACCACATGCTTATTTCTCTATAAAACATACAGTTTTATATTTTTGTACATGTTTGTCTTTATTTTATTTATGAGCCCAATTCTTTAGGGTTTAAGGTCTTGTATATTATTTATAGTTTTGCCACTAGGGTTTAGGATACACTATTAATAGCAACATTTGTAATAATACGAATATAGAATAACATTAATGAAAAACCCCCTTTGTGTCTTTTCTTTAGAAAGCTCTCTCCTACCAGCTTTTATCAATCCTTTTAGCAAGGATAGTGGCTAACAAGGATAGTGGCTAGCAAGGATAGTGGCAAGCAATCCTATCACTCGGATCAATGCATCACATTTGGTGAGTCTTAGGCTATATAGAATGTAACTGGTGCATCATATCCGGTTAGGTGGCTTACGGATTCGCTAAAATCCTCACTAAAACCCACTTTATTTTCGTTCCTTTGGTAGGATCGAACCTATCCCCATGACTGGCCTTATTTGTCCTTAGCGTGGTCCATATTAGAGAGGGAGAGAGAACAAATTGAAGATCGAGAGAGAGAGATGACTTTTAATCTTTTGCATGCCTTGGAATGAATCAAAGCACTCCTATTCGTACTAAACAAACATCAAATAAGTTGGGAATTTAGATGTGTTTTTAGTTTAATTTAAAACTAGGCCATATATAGTATGTGATTTTATAAAAAAAAAAATGGTTGTTAATGTGCAATAAATGCCCATAAATTGTCCTTGATCACAACTCTTCGTGTTTGGAAAAGAAAAAAAGAAGAAAATTGGAAACTAGGAGAAAAACTGGAAGAAGATGATGGCATAGGCCACGTGTGGGACACTTACCATGTATGCAATTTAGAAAAAATGGGGTACGCCCTACTGCCGTCCAAAAGGAAATCAGGGCCTTGGGCCGTACTTAGTAAATAATGCAAACTAAGTTTTTAAACCCGGTTCGATCCCTTATTTCTCTTTTATTTTTTTAATTATAATAAAAATAACTAACTAAAAAATAAATAAATAATAACAAAAAACATGAATCCTAACATTCCTCTAAATTCCTTTGTTGTTTTTTTCTTCTTACTTTTTATTTAAATTTTTTGAATTTTCTATTTTTTGTAATTATTTTAAATTTTCCAAATTTTTTATATTTTCCTAAACTAGGAACCTTAAAGAAATAAAATAAATAATTAGAAAAAAAAAATAAAGAGGGTAAAATGGGGTATCTACAAGTAGGATTATTATCCATTGACTCCTATGGTAGTGGAACCTAATTCACATTATCTCCATAACCCTTCTTTAGTTTTGATATGTGAAACACCGAGTGAATCCTAGAATGTAGAGGCAACTATAATTTATAGGCCACTTACCCAATTCTAGCTATCACTTTGTAACAGCCAAAGTATTGTTTAGCCAATTTTGCAAAAGATTTGTCAACCATAGTAGTTTGCCTATAAGGTTCTAACTTAACATAGGCAAAATCACCTAGTTGCAATTCCTTTCTGATCTCTTCTTATTTGCAAATGTTTTCATTCTATTTTTAGATTGTTGTAAATTGTGTTTTAAAAATCTCAAAATATTATCCCTTGCCTTAAGCTCAGGATCCATTACTTCTACTTTTGTCCTATCCATCACATAGTCTAGTATCTTCGGTGCTTCCCTTCCATACCATGCCTCAAATAGATCATTTGAGTACTAGAATGATAAGAAGTATTGAAACAATACTCAACCCATGATAAATACTTAGACCATTAAGTAGGGTAATCCATAACAAAACATCTCAAATAAGCTTCTAAGCTCCTATTAACCACTTTTGATTGTCTATCAATTTATAGATGGTAAACCGAACTCATCTTTAACTTTGTACTACATAATTGGAATAATTTTTGCCAAAATTTGCTCATAAATACCCCATCTTTATCAGAAACGATAGATTTAGGAAATCTATGCAACTTCACTACTATTTCTACAAACAAGTGAGCTACTATAGACACTGTATATGTAAACTTTAACACTCCAAAATGGCAATACTTGGTTAATCTATCTACAACCACCAATATTATTGAATAACCTTTGGAAATAGGTAATTCAATAATAAAATCCATAATCAAATCCTCAAAGACTTGTTGAGGGATAATAGGTAAAGTAGACCTACTAGAGATGCTGTCAAATACTTCACATGTTGACAAATGTGGTAGTTCTTCATAAATTCTTTTGCTTCTTGTCTCATTCTTTACCAATAAAAAGAAATACCCAGTCTCTTAAAGATTTTAAGCACTCCTATAAGTCTTGCTATAGGAGTTGTGTGATACTCCATAATAAGATTATGAGTAATTGTTGATGGTATTGGAATGAATATTCTAGTTCCCAAATATAATAGCCTATCCTTGTAAACTAATGACCACTACAATGTTTCTCCTTGAACACATTTTGTTCACAACTCTTTCCAACTTTCATTATTTTCGAATTCCTTCTTTATAAGTGTACTGAAATCAAAAGGAGGAAAAGAAATGGAATGAAAGTGAGCTTCATCTTCCATCTATCTTAATAAGGCATCTACTACCTTATTCAATGCTCTTAGTTTGTACTGTACTTCATAATCATATCCCAGCAATTTTATTAAGTATTGTTGTTGTTCTAGTTTTTGTATGGTTTGAGACATGATTTACTTGAGACTTTTTTGATGATGAAATGTCTCCCTAGTAAGTATTGCCTCCATTTCTTAATTCCTTCCTAAATTGCAACTAATTCTCTCACATAAGCCCTGGCCTTTTGTAATCTTGTACAAAATTTCCTACTAAAGAAAGCAATAGGGTAGGATTCCTGCTGTAGTACTGCCCCAAAGCATTTGCTTCCATAACAAAGACTTTTGAAAAGTTTGGTAAAGCTAAAATTGGTGCAGAAACTAATGCTTCTTTCAATAGCTCAAAAGCTTATGTAACTCCTTGATTTCATTGAAAAGAGTCTTTTTTTTAAGTAAATTTATTAAAGGACAAGCAATAAAAGCATAATTTTTAAAAAAACACCTATAATAACCAATTAAATCTAAGAATCCACGTACTTGCTTAATAGTAACAGGCTGTAGCCATTATGTAATTGCCTTTATCTTTTGTGGATTAAGGCTTACTCCCCCAACCAACACTATATAGCCTAGGTACTCCACTATATCTTAGCCAAAAGAACACTTAGCTTTTTTTCAAATAGAAAGCATGTTTTCTCAAACATTGTAAAGCCAAATCTAAGTGAAAATAATATTCTTGCATGTCCCTACAATACACTAAAATATCGTTAAAAAAAAAAAAACAATGATGAACTTATGTGAATACGGTTTGAACGTAGAGTTCATCATAGCTTAGAAAGTTGCCAGGACATTTGAAAGTCCAAAGGCATTACAATAAATTTGTAATATCCTTCATATGTTCTAAATGAGATCTTATGAATATCTTGAGGGAACATGTGAATTCGATGATAACTTGCCCTTAAATCCATCGTTAAAAACATACTTACACTACCTAATTCATCCAACAATTCCTCTATTGTTGGGATTTGAAACTTATCTAAAATGGTTGCTAGATTTAAGGCCCTAAAATTCACACAAAACCTCCATGAACCATCATTTTTCTTAACTAGTAGTACTAGTGAAGAAAAAGGACTTCTACTTGGTCTTATAAATCTTGTTTTTAGTATTGCATTCACCAACTTCTCTATTTCATTTTTTTAAAAATAGGGATATATGTAAGGCCTCACATTCACTGCTATATTTTCTTCCTTTAAGTATATGTGGTGTTAAGCATCTCATAGTGAGGGCAATGATGAGGAAGTTGCAAAAACATTCGAAAATCTACCCAATAGGGACTCATCTCTTTATTGCTGATAATATTAGTAGACAATACCTCCGTATAAGCCAATAAGCTGAAACAACAAGGCACATTATCATTTACAATCAATTTATGTAACTAACCTATATGGATTTCCTTAATAACCATGTGTGAATTTGCAAGCAAGTTTATTGACTTTTTTCCGAATGTAAATGAAATGGTCAATTTGGAATAGTCCATTAAAATTAGTCCTAAAGTCTTCAACCACCAAACGTCCAATACTAAATTATCTCCTTAAATAGGAAATACATAAAAATCAACAAAAAAGGATATCCGTTGGATTTGTAAAGGAATACCATGACAACACCCCTTACAAACCAACTCGTCACTACTGCTTATCATAACAGGAAATTGAGATGTAGTTATAATTGATAATTCAACTGCTTAGCCACATGTTCCTATATAAAATTGTGGGTATTGCCACTATCCACTAATATGCAAACTAATTTCCCTTATATCATGCTTTGTAATCTAAATGTTTTGGGTACAATTGTACCTAACAATGCATGATAATTGATTTCTATTAGTTGCATCATCTAATCTGGCATATCTTGCTCAATTTGGTCAATATCCTATTGCAACTCTTCAATCATTTGGTGCTCCTTTGTCTCTTGTGATAACTTATCCGATTCAATCATTAAAAGGGATTTTTCCTTACAAACATGGTCTCTATGCTACTTCTCTTCACAATCATAATATAAACCTTTCTCTCTTCATAAAGCCAATTTTGCAGGTGACTTTCTTTTAATTGGTAATGTTTTCTTGTTTGTATTAGAACTAGATAAAGAAGAACCAAATGATGAAACTAGTTTAGAAACAAATTATGGTTCAAGAGGAAGGTTTAGAATTTGAAAGATTTTGAAATGAAGTAGGATTTGAAAATGTGGTTTTCTAAGGATAGGAAGGAAAAAATGGTTTGGAAAAAGAATTTTTTAGCTTTGAAGCATATGTAGCTTTGCTTCATGAAATTTAGCAATGCTCATGGCTTTTAACAAAGATTGAGGTCTAGAAGATAGGACTTCTACACGTAGTACTGGTTGAAGACCATACATGTAGCAATTCTTGAGAAATTTGTTTAATAACCCAAAAATGTGGCTCGAAAGAGATTTAAATTCATATTGGTATTTTTGAATACTACCTATCTATGTCAATTTAGTTAAACTACCTTGATAGTCTTCAAATCCCTTAGGCCTAAATCTCATCTCTACTTACTTTTTGAATGTATACCAAGATGTTAAGAGATCATTTGTAGAAAGCTACCGGAACCATGTTAAGGCTTTACTTTCTAAAGTAAAGAAGCCACTTCAACTGTTCTTAAATAGCTATGTCATGGAAATAAAAAGAAAAATTGGTTAATTTTGAATAACTACGATATAAAATTTATGCATCCAAACTTTGGCAACTCCAACTTAAAGTTGCGGGTATAAACTTATGAGTCGCCTACTTTAGTATTAGAAGATGATGAATTCCCCTTATCATGCATTGAAGAATTCTGATTCCTACCATTCTTGTATGATTTGCCATGGCCAATTCTTGAATGAATTCAAGATCAATCAAAGCACCAAATATTAGGCCTTCTTAGAATATTAGGCCCAAGCCCACTTAGCTCAATATGGTATTCTACTAAAATATCTTCTTCCACTCTCTCTCAGCCACTCACACAAAAAGGTACTCCCTCTTTGTTCTCTCTCTTTGTATTTTGTTTCTTTTTCTTAAGTTTTCATTATTCATATAGAAACTAAACTAGGGTTTCAATTTTTGTAAAGCAACTCTCAATATTTCTTTATGCTAATACCAGATTTGAAGTCAACGTAATTAAATCTATCACTTGCTCTAACAGTCTTATCTTTTGATTATTTTTGTAAGGTACTCAAAAGGAAGAAGAAAGTATATTCACTAAACTTCAAGTGCCAACAAATCTCAAAAGTAGTATGTTATTACTAACAGAAAATATATGCCCTCTATCTCTATTGTAGCTATTTATAAGTATGTCTAAATTTTGTTATTTCTATTATAAACCCTAACTATAATTTGCTATCCATCTGTATCTACTGTATCCTGCAACTCCTATTGTACTATTGTTACTATTTGTAATATCTATATTTGTAACTCCATATCTATCGAATATAGTCTTTGAATTTTTTAGGCCTCTTTAACACATGTTTTAGCCTTTGATTTGTGGTATGTGTAACATAAAACTTCCTAACATGCACAAGAGGACTTTTATCTTATAACAAAAATGACATGCATGAGGAACAAAAGCTAACAGCTCATCAGCAATATTGCTAAATATCGTATGTGCCATGAGGTCAGCTACTTGGTTAGTCTTTCGTGGTTGATAAACAAGTTTGACTTCTTAAGTTGTCCCCACTTGCATAAAGAATATTAGGAAATCTTCCATTTACAATTATATGATGAATTTAGTAATAGTTGTACTTCTAAAGACAAATAAGTATTTAATTCTACTCATTTTATTACTAGCACCTTACCATAAAATGAGTAGATATATAAGACAATGCCCAACTCTAGGAGAACCTTCTTTTGCCAAATATTGTATATAGTACAACTTTTTTGGTTAATTCAAATCTCATTTAACCAAAAGGCGAAATTACAACTACAACAAGCAAGAAAGGTAGCTATATGCAAAAGAAACTTAAATTGGGCTAAAACCACTTAGTTAAGGAACACGCAATATACGAGAAAAGATAAGAGTTGTTTACAATGGAAACATAATTTAATATAAGCCTTGTTAGAGAAGATTCACTGGGGATGCATTGACCCAAACGTACCATATTGCGAGTACACCAAATGCACTATATTGTAGCTGCTAGAGTAATCCTCTACCTACTAAACAATTGGTTGTTTGAGTAATGTAATTGATAGAAATCAAACCACCGGAACCTTTACCCAAGCTTGAGCTCAAGGGCTGGAAAGCATGGCTAGGCAAATTCATCTCCTACGACCCACCACTGAGGAGTCCAAGCAATTACAATTTGCTGACCTGATGCCCTAGTTGAGCCGAACCCTCTTGCACTCATCATTCATCTGTAGTTGTTAACTTAAACTACATTTGTACATCTTCTCATCTCATATAGCCATTAGCTCAACCAACTGAAATCTAAGCCAAAGTTGATACATCCAAGGTGAATTCACTTTGAAAGAATTACCTGCTTAGCTCGGGGCAACTAATCTACCACCTTTACTTGGCATCTCAGCTCAATAGTTACCAACCTAAAAGCACAATTTGTCTTTTCTGCCAGAAAGTCATCCATCCATAGGTAGCCACGTATCCAAGAAACCATACGATAGAATCCCCTATACAAGATATTCATTTTTGTTGTATTTTTAATTGTACCCTTATTATTCCTTATACATTACTTCTTTTAGATGCTACCCTTTTTAGTATTTTCCATTTTAGGCAGATTACTCTTTTTTTTTCAAGTATAAATACTCATTATACATGTAGTCACAATGATCTTATCATCATCAATATACTGAATAAACTTCTTTATGAACATTGATCCAACTGGCTTGTTTACTTACTTCACTCTTATCCTAACCCGTAAGTAAGGCTAAGTAACGAGTAACCTCATTGAACTACCTCATGCATCACATTAAGTTGTGTTGTAAGTCTTCAAAAGTTCCATTAGTTCATCATATCCTATGGAGTTGTTAGTAGGTTTGTTTATGTTTTACTTTTCCTATTGCTTTTGTACTTTTCCATCACCTTTTCGAGCTTTCTATAAGCTTGGACCTACCCCTACGTCCGGCTTTATTAGTCCTTGGCCTTGGTTTCGCAGCATCTTCAGTATTAGAATGGATGTTTCTTTTACGTAACTTGTATTTGAGTTTTTGTGAAGTAGTGTTTGCTATGATAGTGTGTTGAGGTTGTGTAAAGATTTACTAAAGTGTTCACATAGTTAAAGGGTATAGTAGTTGTTTTGATGTATACTCTATTTTGCCCTATTTCAAACACTTGAAAACAAAGCAAGTTTTAGTTAGGTTTATTGTTCTTTGGAGGAGTTACTGTGTTCATGAATCAGTTGAACCCTTGTGAGGGACATATGTGTGTTTGTTTGTTTGGCATGAAGAATTGTATTTGTTGTTTCTTAGAATTCGAGTTGTTACTGAGTTTTTCAAAGAAAATGATCGACCCAAGTGTTAACACTGGAATTGGGAATGACAATAATGGTGTTGTCCACTAGGGCTATCACAACCCAACAGTATCGTTGTTATGATAGATTGTCGTGTACTGCATAAAGGCTTACTATCAACCCTCTTGTTGATCATAAGCCTTTCATATGACACATAAGGTTCCTTCCGCTATATGCTACCACTAGGCTCATACATAAGTAATATAGAGTAATTTACTAAAATTAACTTCTATGATGTAAATTAATCAAGTGAATGTGGGGACTCGTTAATTTCTATACTAAAAGAATATTACAAACAAATGCAGTTCATAAAGGGGATCACATTAAAAACTTCAATCTATAATATGAACAAAAGTAAAGATAAATGGCTATCTACAAAAAGCTATTACAAAAAAAATCTCCTCTCTGCTCCATGATTGCTCCATCCTGTCTCTAAACAAGACTCACCTAGGGCATTCCTCGACCTAGATGAATGAAGAGGTTTCCCTATAACAAAAGAAATTTATCGAGGTATAAGCTTAAGCTTAGTGAGATAAATACCCTCATCAATACTACATGGTAGAAATTTATTATATGCACAAACATATGAATGCATGAAAAATCAGTATGCCAAATAACGCATGCAATGGCCTAAGAATTGTATACAACTCAGAATTATGCGCTGCAACCTACCCCCCCCCCCCCCCCCATAGTTGGGATTGGAGATAATTAACTGACCTAAACCAAAATCCGAGTTTTAGCCCTTGAGTTTTATATCATTTTCACTACTTTGCTTAAGTCAAAACAAAACCATATATAATACACTTTCTTTCCTGAATAGCAAATTACATTTTAAAAATCCCAAGCTTAGCGGTGTAGCCATCCCCACACTCTATAAACATACACTTTAATTAGAAGTCACAAGATATAGCCCCTTACCAACGATTGGCGTCTCTTGGCGCCTCATAAGCCTGTTAACTTAAGATAGAAACTTAATATAAATGATAACATAACTAGTGCCCAATCTTACAGGAGGCTTTCCTCCTGGTGAGCTCCTTCCCATCTTTTACGTAAAGTGGCAATTGGTACCATCCAAATGCAACCATGAGGAATGCATGATTCATTGAATTTCTTAATTATATAAGTGATTAATCTGGTTTTTCATGGTGATCAAACAATTTCATCCCATACAATCGCACATATGAGTTGTCATAAACAATGTCTATTATTACGTGATTAACAAGCCATAGTATTCAACCAAAAATTCACACACATGCATTTCCCATTTCCTACAAGCATCCAATTTATATATGTAAATTTAGGTGCATCTATTCTACAAGCAAAATCAAGTAAAGAATCATTAGGAATTCACTCACTCCGTCATGCCGGTCAATCAAAATAATCCGAGGGTAGGTCGTCTTTGAATGATGGGTCCCCTAGACATCATAATCATAATACTATAAGGATTTAAAATAAACTTAGAAAACTAAGCTAAAACCCCTTAAGTTATACTTTTGACTAGATTTTATATTTTTCTTGATTTCTCACTTAAACTTTAATCACGTATAATTTTCTCGTTTTAAATCCGATTTTTGTGATCTTATAGTCAATCTTCATCATTTTTTAATGTACTTAATGTGGTGAGGTTAGGTTTTCGAGATGAGGTATGAAAATCTATTTATAAGTCAAAATAGTGGCGGTCCTCACGATTTGGAATACTTTTGAGCTTTGTTTGGTTAATAAGCTTTGTTTGGTTAATAAGCTTTTTGGTAACTTGAGAAATCCTTTGGGCTTAGGCTTAAGATCTCATTGTAGGCTCAAAATACTCCTTAAGATAATATTCACAACTTTAATTTACACTCCTAAGGCTAACAACCACTTCTTGGGCTCTTAAGTAGGCTTAAGTTGTAAAATGGGCTTATTTTTTTATCCAAATCAAAGATAGTTACTTTCTTGGGCTTAGGGGGTGCCTTATGGGATTCTTGAGAGTCTTAAAACAACTTTTATTGTTGTGCTAAGTTGCTAAGCAAAAAATTAAGGTAGGTTCAACTTGGTGTTTGAGGCTCGTTTTGGAAGTTTTAAGCTCAATTTTTTGAGTTTTAGGCTTAATATACTTATCCCACTTACCTTAGTTAATCTTTTCACTTTGTTTACTTGCTTTTATCATATTTTTAAGTATCTTTTAGCAAAGTTCCAGATTTGGTCAATTTGGTGTATAGGCTTCCAACTTGGTTTTCCAACTTGTTTCATAACTTGTTTCATCATTTCCTTAAGTTTAAGTGCTAGATCATGAACTTAAGTTACTTGTATTCAAATCTTAACTTGACTTGTTTCCATAGAATGATTATTTAGCTCATTTTACATGAAAGTAGAAGATCTCATACTTATCATAACTCCCATATCATAGTTCATGTCTTACAAAGTTGGTTTCCTCATAAAACTTCATGTGATGAATTTTCCTTTACCTAAGTCTAAATTTAAGCATGTTTAACGTAATAGAAGTGAAAACAACATCCAAGTGACTTCTAAAACCTCATGTCCAGCATGCTTCCCTTTCGCTCAAGTTCTCATTTTAAGATTTTCTCAACTTCAAATCTTCCATTCAAAGTGTTAAACAAGTATCTCTACAAAATACCAACTTTACATGCTCATATTTCAACTTTCATGTAAAGGTTTCATGAGTTTGCTTCTTAAGGTAGTCTAAGATGTTTCATCAACTTATGATCATACTCATATCTTCAATAAATCATGGTCTCCTAACATGAATACTAAACTATTAACACAAGATATACTTACTCGTCTACAAAGCAAGGATATGGTGGTTGTACACTAAGTTTTCACTTAAGCCCTTTGTCTTACTCCCTCCTTCTTGCACCCTTTTTGGAAACTTGAGTTGCAGTCCTTTCAAGTAAGGTTTAAGGAGTGTTCTAAGGATCCTAAAAGGAGCCTTGAAAGTTGGCAAATGTAAGACACAAAGTGAAGTTGAAATGCCGTAAGTGTGGAAGCTTGGAAAGTGGTGGCAAGCGTAAGATTTAGTGGGGTTTTGTGTTTCCTCTTTTGAGTTGTTTTCAAAGTAAGAGAAAAAGAAGTGAAAATGAAGTTGAAAGTGAGAGCAATGGGATAAAGAGTGGTCGGTTGGAAATGAAGGTGGAAGTATGTTTAAGAAGTTTGTTTGTGTTGTCTTGTAGCATGCACAAAAGTTAACAATTGCAACTCTAGATGATGTAAGTATTAAAGGGTGAATAATGGAGTGTAAGATAAAGTGATTGATGGATAAAAGATAAAAGCATGCGCCCACCCACCCCACCCCTCCCCTCTCTCTTCCCCTACCTCTTTCTAGCTTGTAAGAACCAGCCATTGAGGTCTCTTTATGGCATGGAATTGTCTTGTCTCATTTATTAAAGTTAAGTATGTGAAATCTTGTGATAATTTGTCTATATGTAGTATAAGTTAATGGATGATAAGGAAAGTGTCTTATCACTAGGTTTTGATAAATTATTAATTGATAAATGACTTCAACTCTCAATTGATAAGTCATTTAAGGTAATTAGTTGGTGTACTTATTCACATGTAAGGCTTAAGCATAAAGATAAGGGAATTGTCTTATGGAAAATTGTTTTAGAATTTACTTCTTAAATTGTTTTATAGATTATGATTCAATTCTTATAAAATTATGAAAATTTCGAAAGTTAAATGAAATTATTCAAATTAAATTATCAATTAGTCGCTTAGGGTTAGAAATCCTTAATTGTTTTAGGGTTTAGGGTCTTAAGTGACTTTAAAGCCCCACAGTTCTTTATGTTCGAGTTTTATCGATAATAAGCTTTCGAATTGGAAAAGTAAGTTTACTTTTAATTGTAAACATGAGTTCTTAGTTTAGTTGATCCTTAGGAACATTTAGGAAATACTCTTAGTTGAATCATAGGCCGGCTTAAAAGTAGGGTTTACATCCTCCTCTCCTTAAAATAAGTTTTGTCCTCAAAACTTAAAGACGTAGATAGAACTTCAAACAATTAGGGGTACTTTCATCTTACTTCTTCCTTAACTTCCCAAGTGGCTTCTTCCCTTTCATGGTTTCTCCAAAGAAGTTTTACATATCTGATTTCCTTATTCCTCAATTTATGAATTTTGCTATCAGTGATCTGAACTAGGTGTTCTTCATATTGCAGATTTTTTTTTAGTTTTATTGGTTCTTATTCAAAGTGAATGATCAGGTGTGCGCACTCATAGTGGATAGTGGAAGCTATACCAATGTAACATCTACCGACCTTGTTAAGAAGCTTAAGTTGCTGACCACTTTACATCTAAAACCATATAAATTGCATTAGTTGAATGAGAAGAGAGCACTACATGTCACTTAGCAAGTACTATTGCCAATCTAAATTGGAAGTTATTTCGACAAACTTCTTTATGATGTGCTACCCATATGTACATTACATGTGTTGTTAAGCTAACATTGGCTTTTCGATCGAAGGATTATTCATGATAGCTATAAGAATACATATGTGTTTCAAAAGGATAGGAGGAAGATTACGTTGAACCCTATGCCGCTAAGTCAAGTTAGCAAGCTGCATGCTAAACTTACCCGCTGATTGAACAAGGCTCCGATGTTAAGTAAAGTTGAACTCCAAGAAGCCATTAAGGCCAATGTACCAACTTTTCAATTAATCAGACGACTGCTAGAATTGAAAGAGTAAGGTGAATTACCCATGGAGGTTAGAGAACTATTGGAAGAGTATATTGACTTGTTCCTAAAATAATTGCTTAAAGATTACTTCCTTTAAGAGGCAATGAGCATTGCATTAACTTGATACTTAACGCTACCTCACCAAACAAACCAGCTTATCGAATGAACCCCAAATAAGTTATCGAACTTCAAAGACACGTTAATGAACTACTGGAGAAGGGATATGTGACAAAAAGTGATACACTACTGGTCAATGGTCCCATTACTCTCGCGCACCTTTGAGGCCTCCAATCCCTCTCCCAAAGAATTCTCTCTCAGCAACCTACTAATGACGAGAAACTGTACATCGAAGAAAATGGTTAAACTCCCTAAGCTCCCTACATTGTCATACGTTGATTTGTACACTCGGTAGTGACAATGCCAACCATTCCCTTGCCAAGGACCCCGTACCAAGTACTCTGACCAACTACTTGCCGAGTGACAAGAGACTCACTTAAACGGTCAAGTAGTTTTTTCTCATCATTCCACCATCTCTCTCATCCCGGTCCCTTTAGTGCCACAACATTTTGACTATACCCGCCTGTTGTACTTATATAATATTCGTACGGGACCATTGTTGCACTGCCAGTTGTCTACCTTGTCTAACATTTAACTACTTTTCTATTTTTGGTTTGTTGTCCTTTTTACCCTTTTCGTATATACTAGGAATCCCCTTTTTGTAAATATTTTATTGTAATTTCTTTATTTGTAATGTTGCTCTAAGAACTTATTATAAATAGTCCTTTTTTTTCTTGTAAGGTAGGAATAACTTACATCTTAATACTGAATACTCTGTTCTTGTCAAGTCGTGTTGTATTCATTGGTGAGTCATATCCTCTGAACAGCTTCACGTCAGCTACTCTTGTTCGATTATAAACCGTTTCCCTCTAATTTTTTTCGATATCTCGAAGGTCCCATTTCAATTCAATTCTCCCCTAGTAAGTCCTAGTGATAACTGAGTTCCTAGGCACACCAGAAGTCTAAGCCCCTGTGTTGTACTTATGTTACTTATATCAAAGAAGGATGGAACTTGGTGCATGTGCATGGATAGCAAAGCTATCAACAAGATTACGATTAAGTACTGATACCCTATCCCAAGGCTAAACAATATGTTGGATGAATTGAGTGGTGTAAGAGTATTTAGCAAAATAAATCTGAAGTCGGGATACTACTAGATTCAAATGAGATAAGGGGATGAATGAAAAACTACTTTTAAGACTCGACATGACCTATATAAGTGGATGGTCATCCCTTTTGGCCTATGAAATGCCCTAAGAACTTTCATAAGGCTAATGAATCGCATTTTGAGAGATCTGATCGAGAAATGTGTTGTTGTCTACTTCAACGACATCGTTGTCTATAATGCCAACCTAATAATGCATATTGACCACCTCTACATTGTTTTTTATGTCCTGTGAGCAGAGAGATTGTTCAAAAACTTGAAGAAATGTTGTTTCTATCGAGAAGAAGTGATCTTCCTAGGCTATGTAATTGGTGGAAGAGGGTTAAAAGTGGATGAAGAAAAGGTACAAGCTATTGTCAAGTAGCCAAACCTAACCTCTTATGCCAAGGTAAGAAGTTTTCATGGATTAGCATCATTCTACCAACGCTTTATCCGAGGATTTAGTACAATCGTAGTGCATCTGACTAAGTTGACAAATAAGAATGTAAAGTTCAAGTGAGGAAAGAAAGAGGAGAAGAGTTTTGATGAGGTAAAAGCGAGGTTGACCTCGGCTTTGGTCTTGGCTCCACTAGACTTTAGCAAAGTGTTTAAGCTTGAATACAATGCATCAGGTGCTGGCATCGGAGTTATGTTAATGCAAGAAGGTAACCTATCACTTATCATAGCAAGAAGCTCAAGGGAATGCAATTGGACTATTCTATATATAACAAAGAGCTTTTATCCTTGATCCAAGCTCTTCTTATATAGTAACATTATCTTCTGCTAAAAGAGTTTATCGTATATACAAATCATGAGCCCTTAAGATATTTGCAAAGCCAATCAAAACTTTATAAACGCCAAGCTCGATGGATTAAGTTCCTCGAAAGATTTAACTTTGTCATTAAGTATAAGCAAGGCAAGAGCAATGTAATTGCTGATGGCTTATCAAGAAGACATGTTCTTCTCATTGAGTTACAGACTAGATTATTAAGGTTTGCCAGCATAAAAGAGTAATATCAGAATGATCCTCATTTTAGCCCTATATATAAGAACTATGGAGAGGGAAGAAAAGTATATGAGTACTATATAGAGGACAGTTATTTGTTCAAAGGTGGCAAGTTATGTATACCGACCTGTTTGATGAGAGAATTGTTGGTGAGAGAAGCCTACAATAGAGGACTCTTTAGACACTTTGGAGAACGAAGAACGTATGAGCTATTGAAGATAGATTCTCCTGGCCTAGAATGAAGTGCGATGTGCATCTTGTGATTGAGAGATGTGCCATTTATAAGAAAGCAAAGAGCCGACCAGAGCAAGGGAAAACAATACCTTTGCCTATTCTAACCCAAGGTTGACCTGAGTATGGACTTTGTCCTCGAATTACCCCAAACTACCCAAGGCAAAGATTCTGTCATGGTTTTCAGGATTGGTTCAGCAAAATGGCGCATTCCGTGCCTTATATCAAAACTAACAATGCTTCAACTATTGCTTCTTTGTTTTCACAGGAAGTAGTTCGCTTGTATGGAGTACCAAGGAGTGTGGTGTTAGATCGAAACCTAAAAATTTCTAAGCCTCTAGAGAACCTTCTAGCATCAGATGGGAGCTAAACTATTGTTCAACATGTCTTGTCATGCCTAAACTAACTGCTAAATTGAGGTGGTCAACCATACCCTAGAGTGGGGAGGAACTTAACCAACGAGAATGTCTGCTTCCCATAGTCAAATTTGCTTACAATAGGATAGTATATACTACCGTTAGGCACACCTCATTTAAAGTTGTCTATGGTTTCAAGCTCAAACTACCCCTTAATTACACACACATGCCGTTCATTGACCAAGAAGATCTTGAGACAAGAACCAAAGCCTAGACCATCTAATAAATCTATCAACAAGTCACCCAGTAATAGATATATCAAGCCGCCTAAAAAATTGATTGAGTTGCTTGATAAGTAAAGGAGAAAAGCAAAGGAAGGAAGACCAAGTAGTTTCAAACTAAAGACCAAGTGTGGTTACACTTGGGTAAAGAAAGATTTCCTAATAAGAGGAAGAAGAACAAGTTATCTGCCCAAGCTAAAGGATCGTTTAGGATACTCCAAAAGATCAATGACAATGCATATCAACTTGAGCTTCTAAAAGACCTCGAAATGTCTAATGTATTTAATGTTTCCAACCTCAACCTTTACCGACCTAAAGAGAACTTAGACGAGGACCAGCAAGATTTGATCGCAAACCCTAATCAGCCTACTAAGGATGATAAGGATTAGACCACTAGACTGTTAGCCAAAGCATGAGCCTGAGGGCTGGAAAGCATAGCCAAGCAAATTCTTTCCTTACGACCCATTACTGAGGAGTTTGAACTACTGCAATCTGCTGACCTGATGCCTTAGTTGAGCCAAACCCTCTCGTGCTCATCATTCATCTCTAGTTGCCAACCTAAACTATACTCAAACATCAACTTAACTTATATAGCCATCAGCTCAGCTAAACTAGATACATCTAAGGCAAATTCACTTCGGAAGAACAATCTACTTAGCTTAGTACGGCTGATCTACCACCTCAGCTTAGCACCTAAGCTCGGCAGTCACCAACCTAAAAGTACAATTTGTTTTTTCTTCCAAAAAGTTATCCATCCATAGGGAATTACGTATCCAAGCAACCATGTGACATAATCCTCAGAACAAGATACTCATTTTTGTTATATTTCCAATTGTACTCTTACTATTTCTTGTACATTACTTCTTTTAGATACTACCCTTTTTAGTCTTTTTCATTTTAGGTAGGTTGCTCTAATTTTTTGGATATAAATACCCACTATACATGTAACCACAAAGATCTTATCATCATCAATATATTGAATATACTTCTTTGTGAATATTGCTTCTATTGGCTTGTTTACTTACTTAAACTAAGGATAGATACAACAAGGCAAAGAGCTTTATAAGTGCCCTTAATGGAAAATATACTCGATGAAGAGGATTTCCATAAGAGCTTACCTTCCAACAGTGGTTTTCGCTAATCATTGGTGGGGATAACGAAATTATACTAAATGAGTAAGGTTGGAAACTTCTAATCATCCTCCTTAATTAAAGAGCAAAGTACGACATTCAAAGGCAATCTAGATGACCCAATTTCGCTCACATTATAGACACTATTTAGGGGGCCTAATGGGAACCAAAAGTCAAAACATAAAGAAATAGAGAGGCCATTACCAACGATGTAGAAGAAAAATGGCCTTGCTAATGATCATAAGTAATTTCCTCTACATCTACAAACAAGAGGCAAGGGATTTAACATACCAAAAGCTCCTTTCCTTTAGGAAAATTGAACATATTCAATCCACCCAAAGAACACTAGGTCCTCTACTACATAAATGCCAAGTGTGCTTCAATTGTGATGCTCTATTCTATATTTTAAAGTTAGGAATTCCTAACCCACCTTCAATAAGAGGTTAGTAACATTTCTACTTAACCTTTGCTTTAGAGGCTATATTTCAACTAACACTCTAAAGGAAGTTCCTCATGAGTTGTTCAATTTTCCTTACGACTTTTATGATTAGGATTAAAAAAAAAGAGGCCCAATAGACTTGTATAGAAAAGATACAAACTTGAGGAGTTGTAAATGCTTAGCATACACGAGGAACTTGCATGTTAAATATTGTAAGTATACAACTATCTTGGTGACTAATGGGTCATGATCTTCTTTCCTCAACTTTTTTCCCTCCTGGAAACTCATAGTGGTAAGAATAGAAGCTTTTATAGCCGAATCCACTTCAGAAAAGAACATTTCACTAAAACTACTCTAGAGCTTGCTGGATAGCCTTAATAAAGAGTAAATCCCTTTGCAAAACACCATCAAATCGTTCACAAAGCACAAATGATAATTCTCCCCCCAATACCTTCACTGAAAAGAGAAATGGGGTATTTAGCCATTCTTTAAAAGATCCAAGAGAGAACTTCCATTGAAAGGAAAAATAGGTAAGGCAATATAGGGTTGCCTTATTGAGTAGCATGTTGATTTGCAATAAAGCCTATAAGCTCATCATTAATATTAAATGAAAATCTCAACATTGTATAACATTAGGCTAAGAGTTTGTGGAGTATAGAGGGAAAACCATACATTAAAGAACCTTCTTAATGAAGATCCAATTTACAATATCGTAAGCCTTCACATTATTAACCTTAAAAGCGCATCTTGGAGGCCCTTTGTTAAGGTGATAACCACTAAGTAGCCCTTAGGCAATGAAATGTTGTTATTTATTTTACATTCAGTATAGAAGCGAACTATTCTTTCCCAATGAGGCTGCTCAAAACTTCCTTGAGGGAGGCTACAAGGACCTTAGAGAATGGCTTTATAAATTACATTACAACATAATATAGGCCTAAAATTAAAAATATTAGAGCCATTAGCATCTTTACGCACTAAATCAATAATAGAGTTATTTACCTCACTTTAGTAGAAATTTGGACTGAAAAAACTCTTAAACTACAATGATGTCTTCTCCAATCACTAGCCAAGCAACTTCAAAAAATTTAGCTAAGTGCCCATTCAAGCTTGGTGCTTTCCTATTTGGTTGTTAAAGAAAGTTAACTTAATCTCTTCACCCACAAAGGGGAGTTATCATAGATATGAGTAGAGTTGCTAAATAGATTTGAAAAGTGAAAAATTACTTTTGTGCAAACAGCTTTTTCATGAAGCACAATAGAACTGTCCTTCCTTTGAGAAGAATGGATAGAGCTACAATATGATGGAGTTGATGGATTTGTGGAAAGAGGAGGTATTCCTGTCACTTAAGATAAGCCATTTAACTCTCGATTTTTGTTTATAGAAGCATTTTCTAGCATTTCTCAACATATAATACTTTTTGAAAGTTGTCCATTCATCAAGAAATAGGGAAGAGTATCCTTAGCCTATAACTAATTGTATGTGAGAAAGGACCTATTTATCTGTGAAACTCTAGAAGATTTGAGGGGAAAATCCCCATCATTTAGCTTTCTCAATTTGCCTTTGAGAAGCTTGAATTTATGGGTAACTTAAAAGAATTTGGAACCCTCTACACTAATAGCCCAACCATCTATAACCATATTGATGAAATCGTTGCAAAAAGCCCAAATATCAGAAAACTTAAAGGGTATTTTCCTGCTAGCCTTAGAGAAATCTACAAAAACTAAACAAAAAGTATGGTCTGATATGAGGGGATTAGGAAAAAGCTTCAACCTTCAGAAAACTTAACATCTACTCTTGATTTACTAACACCTTATCCAGGTTCTTAAGGTTGGGGTTTTCATCTCACTTATTCATCCAAGTAATCGTAAGTTAACTCATGTGACTCCATAAGTTTACAATTTTATGAGTTCTTCCTTTTCAAAATGGATGTAAAATTATTTTAGTGTAGACTCTTGATAAAATTATAACTTTAGGCATACTACTTTACAAACTTATGATTCTATCAATTTTACCCAATTCTATGATTTTATACATTCCAATTCTTAATAGAATCATGAGTTTGACAACTATGCATCCAAGAGTAGAAATTGCCAGTGAAACGAAGATCTTCAAGCTCCATATTGTCTAAAAATTGTTTAAAATATGAAGTAGCTCAGGTAAGCTTCCTATTACCAACCAAATACTTTGAAAGGGACTTAATGATATTAAAATCACCTAAAACAATTTGAGGATAGCTTTCAAGATCAAAGCTGAGATACCTCAGAGTTGTGACCAAAGCTCCATCCTTTCATGTATAGAGTTAGATGCATAAATAAAAGTAGCCAAAAAGGAGATATTACCCTTAAGATTATGTAATGGAAATAAAAGCACTACATTTGCTCATCAAAAACCATAGCATTCCGGATTGAAAGTTTCTAAAACAACCAAATCTATTTTCTAGAATGGCTACTTATTGTAGATTCCCAAATACAACTAATAGTTTGCTTTATTGCATCTTCATTAAAGTGGTCTTTTTTGCATCTTCATTAGAATGGTCTACGCCTGTTTCAATCCCACTAAAGAGATATCATGTTCAACATACACCTTTTGTACATCCCTTGCTTTAATAAGATCACTGATATCCTTAACATATCAAGCTACAAAATTCATGACTATTAGAAAAAGAGACCGTATATTACTAAGTACAAATGTGCTTCTCTCTCTTGAAAAATTTAATTTTTTTTCCCACTAAAGGAGCTTTTCTAATATCCTAAAGAAGACCAAGAGCTTAACTCTCTACATTTAATTTGGTTCATGTGACTAGATCCTAGGTTGAAGTGATTTGAAGTTGTAATGCTCAAGATAAGGTTGTTAATCCCTTCAACAACCTTACCCCCTGTAAGTCTAAAGGTAAGGTTTTCCAATATATAAGAAGGGACTCGATTAAAAAGCCTAACCTCCAGTAAGGACTAGGCTAGAAATGGGTTTTGCAAGCATTTCAATGCCCTGTTACTCTCTACATTTATAGAATTCATAGGAGAAATCACCTTCTCTTCCACAACTAGATATTTTTGCCTATTTTTAGGTGATATGGGAGTATCTTCTTGGGAAGAACTCACTTCAAGATTAACCATTGCTTCTTTACCTTCTTACCACGAGGTGATGCAAGGCCTGTAAGGATGGGATTCAGTGGTTTGATCCAATAAGTGTGGCAAAAAAACATATACTTTGCTTTAGAATAAAACAATTCAAATTAGTTTAGGTAACTTGAAGACAACTACTAGTACTCTACAAATACAAAAGCCAAGATTCCATTGTCTTTCAAAACTTTTACTTAGTGGGTTATATCCTCCTTTACATCTATCTCCATAAGCACTTTAGTATAATTAGCCCTTTCTCTAGAGATGGTGAGCATATCATCTTGTAAAGGTTCCTTATACCACTAACTATATAGCTTATTCCTTCCTCATCTAGGCATTCAAAAGGAATTTTAAAGAGAAGAACCCAAGTCAACACCTCTGGTTTCTCTAAAGATATCCTTGGATGTTACTTTTGAAAGACTAGGAAAGCTTGTATAGAGTATCAAAGCTTTGCAAGAACAAGGTCCGGATTGGTAGAAGCAACAAACTAGAAATAGCAAAATCTTTTGTTTCTTCCCAAGATATTGATAATTCTAAGATCTCTTTAAAAGCAAAGAGTTATGGATTAGACTAAGAAAAAGGGAATTTTGCATTGAAAGTAGCCTGTAAGTGTGTTTTCCCAATATTTAGCACACTTCTCAACAATACTTAGGGGTAGTCTCATCCTTGCAATCAAATCCTTAGATATTATAGGGTAAATTTGAGTTTGGACTCTACAATGGGTTAGTTGGATGGGGAAACCTATCGACAAGCTTCAATAAAATATTTTTTCCCCATTGGAAGGTTATTTTACAATTTACACTTTTTCTAGGACTTCTTACAGCTCTTTGAGTGGTATTGCTAAAAGAAGACATTTTAGCAACCTCTTTTTGGTTTGGTGCTAAGTTTTTTCTTTTAAAGGTGTTAAAATTAAACCTTGAAATGGTAGAAGCATGAACCTCTATTTGTGCATTACAGCCTAAAATTTCTTAAGGGAACTTGGTTACCTTCCTTGGACATTTGATAAGAAGAAGCACCTTTATTATTTATTTATTTTTTCCCCTAGAGAGAGGAGTGAGCCCTCTTAATTGTTCTCTTGTTAAACCCCATTTGGGTGGTTTTAGAGAAAATTAAGGGGTATATACTCCCTAAAAGTGTGAAGGCCAAGCTTTAACCTCTAATAGGAAGTACCACTCATCATAACCAATGAAGGAAGAAGAAAGAAACAAGCCAAAATTGAATGTTAAGAAGGAAAAGTAAGGTTCTTGTTCAGATGGGGAATAGCAACGAGGTATGATAGTGAAAAAGATGAAAAGAAAATGAGATAAAGAGAGTAGAGGAGGACAAACAAGAAAAGAGGTGAAAGCAAAAAAAGCGATGGAAAAGGCAAGAGATATGAGAGAAGGAGAAAACAAAGGGAGAAAAGGGGTGATAATGGAAAAAGGAGGAAGTGTATTAGACTTTTGTGTTTAGATTAAAGTTTCTTGAGGTTTTCGTGTTTAGGTAAGGATATTTAGGTTTCGTATTCTTGTTTAAATTTAGTATATTAGGGTTCTTGTGTTAAGGTAAGGTTGTTAGTAAATTAAAGTTAGGGTTTGAAGATTTATAGAGACTTAAGAAGAAGAGGAAAAAGGTCAAAGGTGAGAGAAGATAGGAATAGTGGCAAGAGAAGAGAAAATTTTCTCTCCCTACATTTTGAGGGGAAGGGGGGAGAGAGAGAATTTTTTTTAGCTTTTATATATTGGATAGCTTTACACGAGAGGGGGTGGGGAAGTGGGGTGGGAATTGAACTTATTCCATTCTTTTGAGAGAATAATGTTCATTTCATTAGGCTATGATGGCCTTGACAATTTTGGATAATCTTTGTTTAGGCCATTAACAAAATTGAACTTACAAAAACATAATACTAAGAAGAGAAAAAACTATACTAAAATGATGCCATTTTTTTATCATCTTTTGTATAATTATAAATGGAAATATATGTAATTTATAAGGGTACCCTCCTTCAAGGAAACATATTGATTGGATTAGAGGGAATCGTAAAGACATCCTCATATAAATAAGCATAATAGAAATATAAATTACCTATATTTCCCATATATTACATTACCTTAAGACTGTACTACATTCAAATTTCAAATTACTCTATCGTCCATTCAATTCAAGCTTACCAGCTTATTAATACATTATGGGTGCCAAGTTTGGGGCCATTTTCATTCTTTGAGTTTATTAAGCCTTGCCCTTATTTTAATATTTTGTATCATATATGGGCTCCATCTTGTAATATTTTTGCAATGTTATTTTTTCTTTAATAATATTTATTATTAATTATTACACTTTATAATATTTGAAGGGAAAAATTGATAAAATTTCTTTCGGTAATGAAAATATATGTTAAAACCCAAGAGTATTAAGCATACAGTAAAACTATAAAGTTGGGCCAAACATATTGTTCTGCTTCCACATCAAAACAACTTTATGGTCCATGCCAAAATTCGAAATTATATAGTTTAAGGACATATGAAAAACAGAAGAGAAAACATGATCTATACCTAGTTTCAATCCTTCCTTTGCCAGCAAGTCTATCTGATCACTGGACATGATGAAAACACATGTTGTATGCTCTCCTCTCTGCTTCTATAGAAGACAGAAGCTTAATCCATTACCATCCCTCTCTTAACAAGATTATCCTTTATTAGCAAACCATTTTGTGTGATATGCCAAAGGAGGTATTAAATACGAGAGACTGTTGGTGTATGCTAAATCTAATCTCATTTATCATCTTACTTGTGCTTCATTTCCTCTTAATACAATTGTTTATACATTGACTTACATTAGACTTTCTCATTGGCATCATGTAGCCATATGAACTTATATTCTTCAATGCTCATATCAAGCATATGAGCACTTCGATCAAAAGTTCTAGTTTGGCTTCAATGGCATCATTAATTGGAAATTTGATTTATCCTTCATCCTATCCTCTTGAATTTTTCTAAGCTTTCACTACTAATAATTGATCAATGTTCCTTACAATTTGTCCAATCAACCAGTCATGCACCCATCCATTTCTTGGCCACTTATCTAGCTAGAAATTTGCTGTTGCCACTTTTATTGGGGGTAAGATCATTTTGTTGTTCGACCATTCTATCTATTGCTTGACAAACTTATACGTTCCCAATCCATTTTTCTAGTGGAATTTAGCTTTTCTCCAATGATACTTCACCTTCATCAGGGTGGTCCATAGAAGATCATTTTTATGAACATTCCATGCCATCTTCACATAGATTGCCTTATTTCATTGTTGCAGATCAAGTAGACTAAGAGCCCCATCTTTCTTTAACCTTTTAACTTTATCTCATAAGATCCAGTACATTTTTCTTTCCCATTCATAGCCACCCTAGAAAAAATTTCTATATATTTGTTCTAGTTGTTCGCATGTTTTACTTAGAATAGGAATCATTTGAGAGTAATAATTTGTAATACTCTTAAGTGTAGTAGATATAAGAAGCTTCCTTATTGAGGCACTAAGCAACTTTCCTTTCCAACCGAAAAATTTTCTCCTCATCTTTTCAAGAAGGAAGGCTAAATTCATAGATCTTAACAGTCTACACATCTTCATTGGTATCCTAAGATATTTCCTTAAAGTAGCATTTAAATTAATGTTAAATGTGCCACAAATTTTCTCCTTAATGTAGACATTTACATTCTCTAAGAATAATACACATGATTTGATGTAGTTTTCTTTCTATCTCAACATTATTCCAAAAGCACTCATAACTTGGTGTATGACTCTAGCATTGTCAACCCTAGCTCCACCAATTAGGACCAAGTCATCGCCAAAGAAAATATGTGACAATACAGTATTGGTACCTCTAATCCTTAGTGATTTCCAACTTCTAGCATTCACTAGCTCTTTAATACTTTAACTAAGTATTTCCATTGCAACAATGAAGAGATAAGGGGACATCATGTTACCTTATCTTACCCTTGTACTCGGCTAGAACTCATTTAACATTTAGCCATTTAATAGAACCCAGAAAAAACTTGTAGCCAAGCATGACCTTATGACCTATATCCACTTCTATGGGAAATTAAAGCATTTCATTGCATGTTGAATGTAGTCCCACTTCAAGCAACGTAAGCTTTCTCTAAATCTAACTCAACCATCATCCATGCCCTATCTCTTTTCTTATGCTTAAGGGAATGTAAAAGTTCTTGAAAAACAAGAACATTATCTTTTATTGTTCTCCCTCGCACAAAACTTGCTTATTTTAAGTTGATGAGATTTTAGAGAAATGGTGTAAGCTAATTAACCAACACATGTCACAAAGTCTTATACAAAGTTGTACATAAGCTAATTAAGCAAAAATCCCGTAATATATTTGCTTCATCCTTTATTAGGATAAGAATTATCAAAGTTTGGTTGATGTCTTTTTGCACATGTTCTTTAACCCAAATTTCATCAATAATTTGAAACATCGATTACCAGTTGTTGACCAACACGATTTATAGAAGAGGGAATGTAATCCATCAACCCTAAGAGATTTCATATTTGTAATACTCTACATTGCTTTTTTCACCTCATCCTTAGTCACTTCCTTAGATAAATTTTAGATGTCACTTTGGTTAAAGACTATCCAACTCGGTAGCCATGCTAAGGGGTTTGGTCTTGCAAAGCTCCTTCAATACATAATAACTTCGAGACGACATTTGTAGTCATCAATTTTGGATTCGAATGGTTTGTGATCCAATTATTGGTGTCATCAAGGAGGCCCATTGATAGGAATCAACTCCTTAGGCAGTCACATACAGCCAAGCTAAATGATTACAAGGACTTATATGAAGAATACTAACTCAAAACCCTATTCAAGATAAGGAATCCCACCCTGACATCCACCTTTCACATTTTTGCTGACCCCAAATACCGAACTTTAGTAAGGGCTAAGATAATCTTCGAGTAGCTGAGCAAAAGTGTAGACTTATCGAACAAACCCAATCCATTACTAAACTTAGGACATGACCTAGTTAGTTTCCAAGCTAACTAGCGTCAAACTTCTATATGAGCTGAGCTGCAAGATACTCGACTTGAAGAGGATATGAACATCCTTTTGTGACCAAGATCTAATCTAAATCAGTTTAGGTCTACTCTAATTAGTACTCTTTTCTTGACTTCTTTCGACTTACATTATATCAAAGCCGAACCACCTTAAGATACACTTTAGTAAAGGCTAACTACATTCCAAACCATCAGCTACCATGTGATACGTGTCTTCTAGTATAACTTTCCAAAAGGATTCTTTACTTTTTTCGATACAAAATATTCTTTGTCCTTTTTACCATTTTTAGCATGTCTTATGTATTCCATTTGTGCACTACCATTTCTATCTTTTCATATATGTATTGTAACCCTAGTAGGATAAATATATAACCTCAATTTGCTTGTATGCAGACATTATCACTCTTTATTATTGAGTGTAGACATTATCCTTTTAAGAGTGCTTAGTTGTATCTTCTCTCTTATCTTTCAACTCTTATCTAGCTCCTTTAGCAAGAGTTAGTGGTGAGCAGTCCTAATATTACATTCATGTATCATATCAAGTGTTAGGATTAGGTTAAGTGGGATCTACTAGTATATCATATCTAATAGGTAATCATTCGGATGTGCTAAAACCCTTTTATTTTCTTATTTCTTGGTCATTGTAGTGGCCTCTACATGTACAACCCTAGAGACGCATCACTCATAATTATGCTTTTCACTCTTCTTCCAAGGGTAGAAGTGTAAAAAAGCCTAGTATTATGTTCACCTTCTATAATTCATTTAGCATGCACTTTGGCCTCCTATGGCTTCTCTTCCTACTTAAGCACATATTTTAAGGCATTTTTGAGAAATCTTTTTCTATCTAAAGGAGCCTAACTAGGGTCACTTTGAATTCTTTTCCTTTAAGATTCCATCTTTTGTTGTAACATTATTTTGTTAACATAGATTATCCCAAATATTTCTTTGTTCCAATCCTAGAGTTTCAAGGTAAAACTTCTCATGTCTTTCTCAATGTTTGTTTTATATAGGTGCTAGTGTAAAGCTACAAATTCTTCAAAATTAGGATGGTTAAGCTACATAAGCTGAAATCAGAAAGCTCTCTTGAGCCTATTTTGATGTTGGGATGAGTATTCAAGAGTATAAAACCCAAATACACCATGCCATAACAATCCATACATCTTTGGTAATCTTTAGCTCGTGCTTGGCTAATACTCCTAACCTCCATCGCATTGTACCCCCTTTCCCCCCAAAATTTTCATCATTTGTTAAAACTTTATTAAAATCCCCAGTAAGCATCCATGATGCACTAATATTATTAGTTACGTCGATACCATATATCTTACTAAATTTCAACATTTAGATAGGCATAAATTCCATAAATAAACCACGATCAATTAGAGTAAGTTAGCTCAACTTGTGCCAAAGTTTGTTGTTGTGCCATTAGGTGGTTCCTGACTCATACCAAATTCCTTTGCCACAACATAACAATTCCACTACTTGGTCCAAGTGCTTCTAAGTAGATCATATCAGCAAATCCTAGGAACTCCCTTAAGTTGTTCAGTTTTGTTTCTATAATCACAACTACTGGTGGTGCATACCTCCTAATAAGATCTTTTATCACTTGCTATCATGCTCAGGATGAATCCCCTCATACATTTATGCAAGTACTTTAAATGGATGGGGTCTCACATTGGAGGAAAGTGTGTCTATGAGTTCCAGGTTACCTGGCTTGCATTGGAAATCATATAACTGCAACGATGGTGGTGCATTTCCCTCCTTCTGTATCTTCAAATTCCATTTGCATGGACGAAAAGTCATCATTGCCATTACCATTACAGTCTTCACAGCTGGGATCAATGTGGTGTTGTAGATCTCTTCAAAGGTCAAAGTAATGAAAGAAGCCCTTTATATCTCTGATCTTCACAAGCGATGTGAGAAACTCTACTACCCTCATGCACATTGCCTACACATGCAATAGAAAATGCACATTTGTCACCATTTATTTGAACATTAGCATCCGAATGAGGAGTGTTGCCTCATTCCTTCCTTTTGCTAGACCTTGTCTTGTCATCTATACTGGACAATATTGGTAAGTCGGTCTTTTGGTGACCTCTATTACTATGATCCTTCTCCATCTTGGTTGTGTCCACTTAAATTATTTTCATGCACACTTTCAAAGTTTGTCTCTTATTTTGAGATTGCCAAATTCTCAAGTCTATGTGAGTTTTTGGTGTTGGTCCCTACTTTAAAAGAAGGAGAAGGATTATGTTCATAGTTGGATTTCACCTTAAAATATTACTCAACCATGTAGCTGCCAAGAAGACGACTAATACTACTTTTTCCCAACGCCGGATGAGGCTTAGTTTACTTGATGGGCCTTGAAGGCTGAACTATTCATATATCTAATTTGAACTTAGGGATGTGGCCTGAACAATTACACTCTAGTAAGATTTCATTACATAACTGCCCACTACTCCTATATTTTAAGCATGTGCTTAATTAAAAGATCTCGAGGTGGCCCGCAACCAATGATTAACTGCTATTATAGACACCCAATGTATGCCTATAAATATGGAAAGACTGCATTATAAGAACTTTCTTATAACCTTCAACTTTATACTCATTTACTTATCTATCTCTAAAACAACTACTGACTTAAGTATCGAAGTAGCTACACTGGACTAATCTCAGTACCACTTAGCCTCTACTTATGCTTTTGTAGGAACCAAGCTTTACCCTCAATCATCGACGACATGATTGTAAAGAGTACGATAGAAAGTCAGCATCTTGTGGATCTTAAGGAGACATTTGGTACCTTGAGGAAATATAATATGAAATTAAACTCACAGAAATGTGTTTTCAGTGTTACTTCAAGAAAATTTCTAGGCTATATGGTCACCCAACATGGCATTGAAGTAAACCCAAGGAAGATCAATACTATTCAGAACATGAAGTCCCCTTGTACGATCAAAGAAGTTCAAAAGCTAACTGGACGGATAGCTGCCCTAAATAGATTTGTGTCAAAAACTAAAAACAGATGTGCAAAGTGTTTTAAAGTATTAAAGAACTCGAAGTAATTCTAGTAGACTGATGAGAGTGAGGAAGCATTTAACGAGTTGAATGAGTTTCACGTATCACCACCAATACTCTCAACACCTATTCCTGAAGAAAATTTATACTTATATTTATCAGTCAACAGCCAAGCTCTTTCCTCTGTCTTTTTTCAAATAAAAGACCGAAGGCATTGGTCAATTTATTATGTGAGCCATATCTTACAAGGATCGAAACACCAATATACAAAGATTGAAAAATTTGTATTGGCAACGATTCTCTTGATAGGAAAGTTGAAGCCGTACTTTGAGGCATATCAAACTATCGTCCTTACTAATCAACCTTTGTGACAAGTTTTACATTAACCAAATTCCTCAAGGAGGATAATGAAGTATACTTTCGAGTTAAGTGGCTATGGTATACAGTACAAACCTAGAATAGTATTAAAAGCTCAAGTATTGGTAGATTTTGTTGTTGAATTCACTAGTGAAGAAGACAGTGTTAAGATGGTTGAGAAGCCAATATGGAACTTATATGAAGAAGGATGTGGTGTGGACCTCATCGTGTAAGGGTACCAAAATGTAAAAGTTAGCTATGCCTTGAAATTTGAGTTTCTAGCCAGCAATAATAAGGCCAAGTGTGAAGCCTTAATTGCTGGACTCAAATTCACTAAAGATATCGATGCCGTGAAAGTCAAAGTTTTTTCTGATTCATAACTAGTTGTGAATCAAGTCAAAGAGAGTTATGTAGCAAAAGAAGAGGTGATAAGCAAATATTTGTTGATAATACAAACACTCAAGGAAAAGTTTCAATCCTTTTCAAATGAGAAAATACCAAGAAGCAGAAACATTAATGTCGACAAATTGTCAAAGTTAACTAATATGACACTCCCTAATTTAAATGATAAGCTCTTCATTGGTATCTCCATATTAAAGGCTTACAAACTATTGAGAAAAGCTACAAGTTAGCTCCCTGACCAATGGAAAAGTGTTGGATGGATCCAATTATAAACTATCTGAAGGACAATATTCTTCTTGATGATAAGAAAGAAGCTCGTAGGTTGATTTATCAAGCTGCAAATTATATGTAGATTGATGACAAATTGTACAAGCCCAGCCTTTCCCAACCTTATCTTAAATGCCTTGACATACAACGAATATTATTCGAGTTGTACGGCGGTATTTGCAGTAACCATGTAAAGGGTTGAACCTTATATGTTCGCGTACTACAACTCAACTATTATTAGCTGACTATGAGAGATGATGCAAAATCACTATTCAGTAATGTCTGTGATGCTAGAAACATGAGGATGCTAGAAACATGAGGCACTGAGCTATGCGCCTTCTACTGAACTATACAACCTTATTGGCCCTTGGCCCTTCGCTCAATGAGGATTGGATATACTTGGACCATTTCCAAAGTCTACAACCTAGCAATAATTTGTCATAGTTATCGTAGATTATTTTACCACGTAAGTGGAGGCCAAAGAGTAGCCAAAATCACCGAACAAAAGGTTAAAGCTTTTGTTTTCAACTTCTTCATGTTGAGGTTTGGGGTTCCATTTATGATAATCACTAACAATGGACCATAGTTTGATAATGACAAGTTCTAAGCATTTTGAGAAAAACACTACACTCGTCTGAATTAGATTTCAATAGCTCATCCTCAAACCAATGGACAAGTGGAAGTTGTTAATAAGATCATCTTATATAGTTTGAAGAGGAAAGTTGACTTAGCCAAGGGAAAATGGGTTAAAGAATTGCCGAGTATTTTATGGGGGTATAAGACTACCTACAGGACATCAACTAGTGAAACACCATTCAGACTCGTATATGGGTCGAAAGCAATCCTACCGACTAAGATGGATTTACTTAATCTTTATATGTAAAGCTTTGATATAATGGCTAATCAAGTTGGCCTTATCGCTAATTTGGATACAATTAAGGAGATAAGAGATATTGTAAGGACAGGAGTTGCTACATAGTAACATAGAATGGCTAAGTACTAAATCAAAGGGTAAAACACAAGGTATTTTAGCTTGGAGATTTGGTTTGTAGAAAATTAGAAGTAACCGGCACTCGAGAGAACCAAGGGAAGCTTGGTGCAAATTAGGAGGATCCTATTAGGATCTAGGAAGTCGTAGGTGAGGGGGTCTATCGACTAGAAAGGCTGGATGCAACAATCTTCCCTTGGACATGGAATTTTGAGAATTTTAAGCTTTACTTTGCTTAGTTCCTTTTCAATTATGGTTTGTTTCTATTTCCATTTTGAATGTTGTAAGGCGATGGCCTATGTCTTGTTTCAAGTATGATATGTTCAGTTCAAGTTTGTGAGTATCTCTACTTTCCATTGTTTTTATTCCCAATCAATGCATGATTAATGAATTAACGAAGTTCTATCTATATAATGAATGAACTAATACTTGATAAGTTCAAACCTATAACAGTTAATGAGCTTAATAATTATTGATGAGTAACGTCAACTCTTCTTTAAAAATATGTCGAGAAAGTAGAGAACGAACTCTATCATGCCTTTAATAGGTAATCTACGGCTAAGAAAATAAACACTAGTTCACTAACTATGTAGCTAACGAATGCTATGTCTAGGAAAAGACATTTAAGAAGCACGTAAAATAAAACATGCCAAGAATAAAAAGCATAAATGCCAAACATCTCATTACAACAGAAAGTCAATGTCCTGACCATATTAAGTCTATACAATAATCATGAAAACAATGTCCAAGTTGGTTGATCATTTAAGAGTCCAAAACAATATTGCTCTTGGATTGGGTGAAAGTGCTATCTTAATCAGTAGAGCACAGGACCCTTTTAAAGCTTACTTCTTTCTCGTCATTAAGGGTTTTGGAGCAAGTGGATGTCTCTTATGAACATGGGGGCTCTCCTTTGATGATGGTTCCTTGTCATCAGCAAGAACTTCAATATTAGCTTCCACATTGCCACCCTATACTTGAATCTCTATCTCTGCTTCTTTACCTGTAAACCCCTGAAAGTTTCGATCTAGTTTTTTAAATAGACTCTATAGTAGACAATTTAGGAGTCGACAAGGTTAATTAAAGTGAAAACCCTAAAAGACTTAATCAATCGCGTAAAGAATTTTTCTACCCTAAATGTTTGTAAAAGCTAAAGATTCCATTCGAAAGTGATAAAAACCTTAAAAATGATTCCATTAAGGACATATGTACACCAATCCAACATGATATACCCTAAAACCCTAATTGAAAATATAATGCTTATATTTTGCTAAATCGTTAGTAAAAGGTTAGAGATAACCCTCATTCTTGCTTATATGATTCAAATTCTCAAGTAATCCATTAGGAACTAAGATAATGAGTCATAGATTATATTTATTCCTTAAATATACGATTAAGATAGCCTTACTTAGGGTTAGGGTTATAGTTGAAGATTAGGTTACATATAGTGAACTTTAATACTCAAATTAGCACTTTTTACACTTGTTATCCAAAGTAGTTTATCAAATGAGATATATGGACTCTAAAGACCTAAAGTAAGATCTCATCAACCACATTTACACATCAATGCATCATATACCTCAATTCTTCTCATTTCCTTCATTTCTCCCCTAATTTCCCTTAATTACTACATTATGTGCACAAAATTACACATACTTAAGGAATGTTGACTAAGATAATACATGTTGACCAAAGTTCAAATGTTGACCAAGTCAACACATGTTGACTAAAGTCAACATTTTGAAAAGTCAACAAAAGTTAAGAGCTAAAGAAAATATCTCTTACTTAATGATGTCTTCCTTTTCTTTTCTTTTCGATTTTTCTTTTTCTCTCTTTTTCTCTTGTTACCGTCTACAAATGTCCTCCTTAACCCCACCACATGTTGTCTTCCATTAAGAGAAACAAACAAAAGAAACAAAACAAAATCTCCCTTTCATTGCTGTGAACTTCCCTCTCTTCTTTCCTTTCATTTCTTCCCTTTTGTCTCCTTAATTTCAACATCAAAAAAGGTATGTCTTTAAGTTGCTTTATCTTACTTTCTATTATTCATTAGTTAGTTAATTAGGTAGATTAGATAAGTAGTTATGTGGTTAGTCTTGTCTTGAAGAAAAGGAAACAAAGTTTCCATCTTTAAGTGTAGAAGCTTGAACTTTTGAAAGAGAAGAAAGAAAGACATGAGGATATGCTTCTATATATGTATACATAAGGAAATACCAAAAGAGTATAAGTATAAAAACCTTTGTACATGAGTATTTATCATGTACATAACCTAATTTAAGATCAAATCTTACTAAACATACCTATACTACACTAAATATATACATAAGAACACAAAAATATGGAATTAGGGAGCTTTTCTTAAGGAAAAGCTTAGGCATACGAAATTTTAGTATAAAATACGTATCCAACCGTATAGGTATACGAGTATGTATACATGTATAAATACGGTATAAGTCTAAGTATAGGTATGAGTATAAGTATGTATAAAGTATATGTACATAAGTATAAGAGAAAGAGATAATATATACATAATACATATGCATATGACATAAGCATGATGAAAGGCTTATGTAAGCATATGATGAGGTAAGGGATGACATAAGCACATGATGACATAAGCCATGACATAAGCAAGTGATGACATAAGCAAGTGATGACATAAGCAATGACACAAGTAAGTGATGATGTAAGAGATGACATAAGCATAAGATTAGAAAATAAGAAAACTAAGAAAAGTGTAGGTAATTAGGTAACTAAATTAGTAAAACCTAATACTCCTTCTAAATTAGATTATACCTAATTCAGTAAATGAATTAGTAATAGCAAAGTAAAATTCTTTTATTAGAAGAATTTAAGGAATAAAAGATATAAACATAAGTAAGAAAAGTACTTAGGTGTTCATAACAAAAAAAAAAAATCTATAAATTTAGCTTATAACATAAAATAGATGTCTTAATATCCAAAACAGATATTACCATGTGAAAAGATGTTCGGAAACGATGAAAAATGATTATAAATTCATAAATATCAAAAATAAAACGAAAAAGTTACATACAATTGAAATTAAAGTCTTACCGGGTAAAAGTTAATAGTAATTTAAGTAGAACTAGGTAATTAGCTGTTTAGAATTAATAGTTAATTCAAACACTTATTAGCATTGTTATCACATAATGATCAGGTGACTCTGAGGTGAGCGAGGACCTCCCAATCGATTACTACGATTAGGGCGAACCGCTATGGCCAAGTGAGTATTTACTCTGTGATTCCATGCTTGATTGTGATTGTAGATAGTGAACTTAAATATTATTGTTCATTAACTACTGTATGGGATTCGGGAAATGCTTGTGTATGTAATTGATTGTTGAGTTGTGAATTTACCTTAAATACAGAAAATGCATTGTTTGTTGCATAGTAATATAGAAAATGATTGTGTGTATTAGTGGATGGTCACAGCATAATTTGAACTAACTTCTACTCAGCTATAAAAAGAAACTGGAACATGCATTAACATGCATAGCATGGATACTATTCCGGCCATCACATCACACGGAGGTAAAGAGAGGCCATTCGGGGGTTAATATTATTGATTTATTTGGTTATGTACGGTGCACTCGTACAAAATGACTTTACCCTGGCCCGCGGGAACACTAGGCGTTGGAGGCACTAACCGCTTGGCTAAGGGTCAAGTCTAGAGGTCTCCATTTAGGGGTGAGTGTGGACTGCGGGGGCCCACTCACAATTATACTAGAACTTGTATTTTTCTGAAAATAAAAGAGTTATTTGATATAAGTACGGAACATGGAGTTCCATAGTAAAGTAAGTTCTAGTGTAATACCCGAATCTGATTGGTGCCGTGTAAACTCCAACCCTGACTTCGGAGGGCGTTAAATCCGAGTTGCGTATATGAACTAGTTAAATATGCGTATTATCTGGCATTATGTTTGATCATTCATTCATATGCGTGACTATAATATATTTATAACTTACTTGTTGTGTGGCTGAGGGTTTTGCTCACTAAACTTAGGCTTACACCCTTTTAGACTTTTGTTGCAGGATAGCCTGTTCGTAGAGACAGGACGAGGGATGCCACAGGTTAGCCTAGGGACTTGGGCAAGAGCGAGGTGTCCTGTGTGATGAGAGGAAAACAGTTTATGTAGACTATTCCTCATGTACTTATGTTTACCTTATCATTATGAACTTAGACATACTTAAATACTATGTAATATAAGCTTTTGAGCATAACTTTTATATAAATATGTTGTGTGATGATATCATGTGAATCTGGATGTACTTTGGAACTAGTAGTTGTAGAGCCTTGTATATTGTGTGAAGAGTTTTTGATTGGAAGGGTAACCAATCAGGGATTTTTCATACAGTATACGGCGTCTGCCACGACTAGGCCGTCCTCGGTTCGTGACATTACCAACCTTTTCATCGCTACTACTTCCATCATTATCATCAACATCAACAAAGTCTAATCATGACAATTCATAATCAAGGTGAACCTTTAAGATCTCCTTTCTTTCTTCTTAGACCCCCTGCAAAAGCTTTGTTTAGAGGAAATCTTCGTACTACCAACTAGGAGTCACAATTTCCAGTACTTCCTCTACAAAGGGCTTCTTTTTTGCCGCCTCTACTAATTCGACAACACTAGTCTCGAGCTTGGAGCCATTTATTGCCAATTCCTTTATTTGCCTTAACCTATACTCCTCATAACTCATCGAGGTTATTGTTTGTCCTAAACCCTAGCACTCCTCTTGCTTTTTGCAACTCCTCCTTTAAGTCCTCAACCTCATTATACAACTCTTCATTCTTGGCCTTAAAGCCTGAGACTTTATCGACCACCAAGAAATGTGCCAATTTCTCGGGAAAAAGCTCTTCTTATAGTTTCCTATCCTCTATCTCAGCCTTAATTCTTACACTCTCAGCTATGACAGTTTGAGCCTTTAAAGAGTTATAAGCTTCCTCAACCTTCTACAATAAATTAACAAAGCTAAATAAATTCTTTGCTTCTCAACAAAACAATGAAATGTAAATATTACCTTCTTCATTTTTTCTTGACTTCATCTAAAGCTATCAAAACATGATTGCTAAACTACATACAAACAAAATTATGTCAGCAACAGAACATGTGCCATAAATGAAAAGGTGATTGTTACTTACATCATATAACTTGACAGCAACATGACCTTTGTTGCAGCCACCTACTCTATCTATATCCTTCTTTGTAATCTCCCTATCCCTAAGGAGAGTAACTTCGTCCATTAGGAATAAGGACTTTGTCTTATCACCAAAGGTTGAATCAGTGTGTAAGATATTCTGGCTTTAGCTTAGCATGAAGCATTTGCCCAATTCACAATTGGGGACAAACTTGATAAAACTAAGTCAAAAGCTTTATTTCTCAAAGCCTCCTTCGTCCTATCATCCAAACCCTTGCTTTTTTTAGATGAAGGTTAATCGATAAGCTCTTTCCTACTTCTTTTTTTTTTTAGGACTTAGCTCAGTGTTTGTTTGGCTTGATAGATTATCGGCCATCTCCTGAGGAATAACCTTAACGCTACTGTTACCAACAATCTCGTGGCTAGATTCACGTAGTACTTCCTCTTAAGGAATGGTTACTGAAGAAGGATCGCTTTAAGTTGTGTAACCTCAATAGCTTATGTCTGTTCAATCCCCTAACCCTTATCGGCGGGGAAGGGTGCCCTTCTTTTTTGGAGTAGCAACCTCCCTCACAACTTTCTCCTAGATAATCTTTTTTAATAGAGCCAGCTAACTAATAGGAGCTTTTGCGACCGAGTACTTATCAAGCTTATGTTTTTTGGCTTTTGCCTAAGATAATAATTTTGCAGGATCCACATCCCTAACACCTATTCCTGCATAAAACAAATAAGTTTTATAAGCAACAAAAGGAAAAAATCAAAACTTAAAAAATCCATACCAAGCAAAGCTTGAAGGCAACTATTCTTCCCTCAAGACATGAGAACGGCTTTCCTCTTGTTGCTCTACTCAGCACGACAGGTAGACTAACACCTACCTTCATCATAAAAAAAGATTAACTCCCCCTATTTATGACATTTTATTATTCGTTCAGCATCCCAAAAGGACATCTTATCACCTCTTCTCTCCTTAATTTTCCTAAATGCAGTAATGTCATTCCGCATCAACTCAATGTCTTTGGTTTAGATGGGCTTAGTCCACCGGGTTTAAAAATCCAAATCCTCACCTAATTTGATAGAAAAAAAAAAAAAAAAAAAAACTTAACATGCTACTTGTAGATTTTGGACTCTAACCCATCCATAAATTTATGCCCATGTCGAGCTACCATGAAATACCAACTATCGAGTTGTCTCCTTATTGTGAAGAATCTGAATAATTGGGGCGTAGCCCTAATCTCAATTTCTTCAAATATTATCTCAAATGCTATGAAAAGCTTATAAGTGTTCAATGAAAACATACTCAACACAACCCAGAAACAATTAAAGAATTATTTGACAAAGGTAGAGAATGGGAAGTGTAGTCCAAAATCAAGGTATTGTAGATATATATATGAAATTTATGATTCCTCAGAAAACGTACCCTTTTATCCTCCCTTAGCCTACGCAAATTTCATGTTTTGGGAAGATCTCGTCAGTATTTATTATACTTCGAAACAAGTATTTTAATAACACCACTCACCATTATAACCAGAGAATTTACATTATAAACTACGTTATTGTACAAATACCTGGCAACTGACATTCCTTCCTTACCATCAAGATAGTTATCTACTAAAAGAGCATTAATATGAATGATTTTTTCCCATCACTCCATTGTATTATCTACCAAACTACTTGAAAAACAAATTAAATCGTTCATTTTTCGAGGGAGAGAAGTAGCCTCGGACTTAGTTTCTTTAAAATCTAAAAGTATAGGTTAACGAATGATGCTTCGAACCATAGCTAATTGAAGTTTATGTTGTCAAAAACTACTCACTTATATGAAAAAGTCACGAAATAGATGAAAACTTATAGGATGGAATGTCAAAAGTTGATGAAAGTTATGAGAGTGGATATGAATGAGAAAAGAGCAAGAAATTATTATCAATGTAGAAAAATCGTTTATATGTGGACAGTTTCTCCTCATAACATTAACACAATTCTAATAAAGATGAGGTTTTTTATTAGATGGTTGTGTATGATGACATGTGCCATGAGTCAAAAATCCACTGGTTATTGTATTAACAAGAGTTATTAGCCCCAATAGCATAATTATGGCTAGTATGACAATTGTCAAACTTGCTACAGCAAAAAGTGAATGGGCAAGAAAGTTAAAAAGATTGCAACCTTTCACTTGGGATTCTATTCGTTGCATTTTGAAATCAAAATCAAACTTTCTCATGTCACTTAGCATTTAGAAAACTTATTTTGGTCTTAATTACCTAGTTGACCAAACTAAGTATTGAGTTTTATTTACTTCCATAGTTAAATTCTCGACTATGGGAGTTAAGGGGCAAATGTTAATAGTCAAATTTCATTTTAAAATATTAGTCAGCCATGCGATTGCTGAGAAGACGACCAATACTACTTTTGGCCAATGCCAAATGAAGCTCAGTCCACTTGATGGGCCTTGAAGCCCGGCCTGTTCATATATCCGATTTGAACTTAAGAATGTGGCATGAATAGCTACAATCTAGTACGATCTCATTACACAATTACCTACTACTCCTATATTTTAAGTATATACATAATTATAAGATCTCCATGTGGCCTATGACCAATGATTAATTGCTATTACAAACACCTGTCATTTGCCTATAAATACGGAAAGACTATTGCATTGTAAAAAATCTCTTACGACCTTTGACTTTATACTCATTCACTTATATATCTCTAAAACAATTACCGACTTAAGCATAGGGGTAGTTACACTGAACTAACCTTGATACCACTTAACCTCTACTTTTCTTTTTCTTTTTTTTTTTTTTTTTGGGAAGAACCAAGCTTTATCCAAAAATCATCTAACAATAGATTAACTCAAGTTCTACCATACCATTCATATTAATGTGCAAGTTTCTTTAGCGATCTGTTTTTGGAGAAGGATAGAGTTAATCCGAAGATGAAATCGTGATCTAAGGATTCTTGGGGTTATTTTCGTCTATGATCTTTATTGTCTTCAAAAGACGTGACTGTTTAGGAAGGAAAAGACTTAACATTTGATTCAATATCTTTTCATATCTTGTCCTTCCTTCATAATTGCTCCTTACCATTTAATGGACTCTTTGGTTAATTCTGGCCTATATTAATTTCTTTTTCAAAATTTGCAGCCTCTTTCGCACTTGTTCCAACCAGTTGTTGTGATTTATTATAATCTTAGGGTTGCAAAGTTTTTGAGCTTTTTTTACCCTACACATATCCTTTCTTCGCAGGCTTCAATTGTCCTCTACTGGATCTTCTAACTCTGACTTCAGTCTACCCATTTCATGCGACCTGCTCACAAAGGGAGTTCCCCCGTTCATTTGCACAAAGCCAATCATCCTTCTCTAGAATTTTTGACTAGTTATTCTCCTTCATTCCTTATCCAGTTTTCTTCATCTCATGCACAAAATTAATGTGAGAAGAGTCATTTTTTCCTTTAAATGTAAGAGTTTTGTACTTCTTTAGTGCGAAAGGTGAAAAATAGTACAAAAATAGGATATTCTAAGTAAAATTTACGACAATGGTATAGTAAAAGCACACGTGAAGTGTATAGATTATTCATACTAAAGGTGAGCTGTATGAGCGCGCCTTTAATAGTTGCAAAGAAGGCATATATCAAACATACTCCAAATCCTCATATAGATTTCACCAATACTTCTCCTCAGCCATCAAACCCTGCACCATCGAAAGGACTATCTATTCGCAGACTATCATTATTAGCTCATTTCAAAAAACAATTAACTAAATCTAGGAAGAAGTAGTTGTAAATAACTACATTTCTATCACTTAATTTGATTACCATGTATTCTCAATATCTATTACTTACTATGTAAATGGTTTTTGTAAATGATATTTTATATTATATTGTTATTCACTTACTACTTATAGTTTACTGTATATATACTTTTTATATACTATACCTTCTTTTAACAGGTTCAATTAGTAGTTTAGTGAATCATTTAAACCAACCCGCTATGATAATACTTCTCATAGGTAATACATTAAATAAAAAAAAAAAAGCATTAGCACTGCCAAAAGTAAACGAAATATTAGCTGGAAACTAAAATGGCATATGCTTGAATTACACCTTGTTAATTATACTGAACATGCACTTAAAAGGGAGTGTAAATTGTACTTAAGGGCAGAATAGGCAACTAGCCTATCATATTGATGGGGAGTCAATACTTAGCTAAGGAGAGTGTAAAGTGAATTGAAGTTACACGGTAGTGACACTAAAAGCGCATGGTAATGACACTGAAAGTGTGTTTAAGGGCCAGGAGGAGTTGCTAACACTCAAAAAGTTAGTAACATTAAAGATACACTCAAGAGATGCATCTTCTTATTGGCACTGAAGGCGCATCTCAAAAATGCGCCTTCGTAGTAAAAGTGAAGGCGCATCCAAGAAATGCGCCTTCAGTTCCAATAATGAAGACGCAATTCTAGTTTGCGCCTTTCATACCAATACTAAAGGCGCATTCCATAAGCGTGCTTTTAATATAAAAATTCTATACACAGTATAGATGCGTATGAAGTACATGCGCCTTCACTACACCATTTTCGTAAATTTTACTCAAAATACTTTATTTTCGTACTATTTTTCGCCATTCGTACTAAAGAAGTACAAAACTCTTAAAAATAAAAGAACTTCTCTTCAAGCATTGTGAGCAAGCATGATTAATACATCCATAATCATCACAAACTCAAGGAAGTGCTCCATAAAAAATTTTGTATGCTGTTTAATTTATGATCATTGTATGTCTTAACAACTTGTACGTTTTAACAGCTTATCCAAATTAGCTTGCATACAAATTCTTGTAAATCAGCCACGTTTCTTTTAATGGCCATTGATAAGAATAACTCAATGGGTAATCTAGAAATTCTAACTTACACTGCCATGGAGTTAAAATCAAATATTTCTAATTGAAAGTCAGATTTTTACTGCTTTCGGGTTAGGTAGTATTCATTAACAAACCATAAACCAATCCAATAAAAGTTCTCTGTACTATTCACTGAGATGATATAATATCCAGCACCCAAGTGAATTAGTTTAAAAGGGGGAATTGTCACCCACATTTTATTCAATCTGTTACTAAGGATTTTATACCTAAGGTTAGGACCCGTTAATTTGGCGACAAGACATATAGCATATCCTTCTCAATATTAGAGAAATTTACGTAGCAAATATCCTCTTCTGCTTCTTGATTTATGTGTTTATTCTTCTTTCGCATTACCTTCCTCGATATCACGGTCCATGCGAACATTTAACTTTGCCCAAGGAAATCAAAAATTTTCATACGCAGCCGGCACATTAGTCAAAAGAATAACTTCAAAAGATAATTTCCCTGGCCTAGTTGACGAGCCCGTCCTGTTATCCTCTTCCATAGAGTAATGACTCAACTTGTCGGATCCATTATCAACAGCCAATCTCTTCCGACTTCTGCAAGATCTGTCACTCTCAATGTCTTTGCCAAACCCTAGGTCAGCCTCGGTGTTTGAGGGAATGGAAATGGATAATGTCCTTTTTGTCCTTTTTTCTTTAGTTCATTTGCGACCCATTTACTTTCTGTAATTGAATAGCACGAAATAGAAAAGTTATTCATTTAGAATGACTATTACCATAATATATTAGAAATTCACATTTCAAAGTTTACTTTTTATAAATTTTTATTGTTGAGATTACTTATTATAATATTTAATTCACCTTATTAATTGTAGTATGAAGTTACATATATAGAAAAAATATAATATCTCCTTATTTGATTATTATAAAATATAATCAATAGTTAAATACGGATGATGTCTCATTACTTAAACTTTAAAAAGTACCACTTAATAAAAGGTGATAAACATTCATTGTAAAGACGGAAATGAAAACAAAAAAAAAATTACTTGAATTAAAATTTTTAGACCATTTTAAAAGTAAATAAAGTACTAAAAAATATATATTTTGAATATAGTTATTCGGCCTCTACTTTATTATCGCTAAATAAATGAATTGTTAGTTCCCTAATTTTAATCATAACTATGAAGGGAATCGAGAGGAGGTCCAGAACCTTTTTGGATTTTTATAATGGAGTTATAAAACTTTGGATTCTTGCACCTAAGTTTTGACGTCTTTGAATTTTTGAAATCAGAGTCATAAAACTTCAAAATCTATTAATTAACCCTGTTAACTTCTTCTAAAACATTCAACAAGTACTAAAATTTCAAGGTAATACTAAGTTTTTTCTTTTTCTTTTGACAAAAAATTGCACAAGGGGCATCGTTATATTGGCCACACGTGAAGGAAAATTATTTAAAACATGCCATAAGCTTAAAAATAGGATATATTAGGACTTGATTATGTGACGTTACAAGTATCATGACTTGATCGTTGATATGAAGAATCTTACAACTTAACTCTAAAAGCTCCACATGTTTTAGGATTTCTCGTACATTATTTATGTAAGAAGTAACTAGTTCGATAAAATTTTAGTGTTTAATCATTTATCTTAACATAGTGCTTCATCATGATACGGATATAAGTTGTAGTGATAAGAACATTATTATCCAGCAATATCGATAATGGTGGATGGAAAATCGTTCCCCACTCCTGTCACGCCCCGAAACAGCAGAGTTGTAACAGCCTCGCCGTGTAAACCACCCTAAGATAGAAGTTGACCTTACAACCGCTATCTTAGACCTGATCTACACAAGGCGTCAACGACTAACCCGCTTTGAAGTAAACAGTTTGTAATTTAAATAAATCATTCCTCTAAAAAAAGTGAGGAAATACATATATTCACTATAATTTGTGATTACAATTATCGTTTACAATGTTTCTCCGAAATATATTTCATAGTTATTACATTATTAAAAAAAAAATGAGAAGTTCTAAAGTAAAAGCTTAAACCTTAAAAATATATGTTCGTTCAATATTTTTCCTCACTCCTCAGGATCTAGCAGTTGCTAACTTCAGAGTAGTTGTGGCCGCTTCTTAGCCAGCACCTGCACGATGTCTATAGGGATGTGAGCAACCACAGCTCAATAAGTTAGGACGGAGGACTTAAAACTATACCATACACACAACAAGGTTTTCCATCACTTATTAGGTGCAATGCATGTGCAAGCAAATGTCATCGCACGACGTTGTCCGGCCCGTCGTGAAATTAGAGAAATTACGCCCGCTATAATCCGGGTTGAGGAGTTGCCGTTAATGCAACAGCTCACGACCAAACCCAGGCTTGTGTAATGGAGACCTTGCTCCTCCCGTGACTACCTTCGAACCACTGTCTTCACCCTCGTCGCGACCTCCTCTCCTGTCACTTAGTTCGACTGAGGATGAAGAAGGGACCATTTTGCAATCCTGCGCTATCCCTTCCGAAGGGGTCGGCATTTGGCCGGAGAGTCCTAAGTTCCCCTAACGGGTAGCCATGCATGTCCAATTATGATTACTGATCGGATATTTAATTAAGTCCAGTTTAGGGTGATCAATCATTTCATACAAGTCATACAATATGTGCCAGAGCAACAAACAGAATCACAGCATCACCCATAATCAAGCACATGCACACATTCTCTATCTAACAAGCACAACCAAGCATAATCTTAAGTCTCCAAAATACGGCATCGTATTAATCCCAACTTACCTCGACTCCTCGCTCACTCACTCGAGGTCCGATTTGCTCAGGCCATCGCCGATCATCCCTAAACACGAACGTGGTTTCAGTATTTCATATAATATTATAAGTTCATCTTATCCTATAACGCTTATTGTTAGGTTTTGTTTAAGGTTTAATATGCCTAATTATCTAGATATTAAGTCTTTTATAATTATTTTAGGTTTGGGTTTAGGTTCGGGTTCCGCATCGATTTCTAAATTAGATTCTAGTTCAATTTCTAGGTACTGTTTTGTACCCGGATCTTAAAAATTTGTTTCAACTCATAATGTGAAACTATCCACATTATTTCCAGATACCCTAAATACGATCACTACCCCTAGTCCGCATTTTATTCCATCCGGTACACTTAAATCCGTATTAGTGTACCGAATTTACTCATGTTGTGAGAAATTTTTACATTTTTCATATAATTACCTAAAATTGAATTTTGTTTCAGATTTGTTATGTTCTGATTTTCATTATTTTATTATCTAATTAAACCTAATTTTTCCATATTTATTAATTTTTAGTTCTACATATTCCTAATTTTCTACATTTACCACATAACACCTTCATTACTTATACTTAACACTCCATACACTAGGATCAGGTTTCCACATCAGAGATTAACATCCCTAAACATCTAATTACTATCTAAATCAGTAATTAATATCCTAATCACCTAATTAACTCCCAATTACTCAATTTTTCCATCATTTTAGGACTAAAAATTAACTTAAAAATTTCAAAAATTAAATTTAAAAAAATGTCTTCATAACACTATTCTATATCACATGAGCATCCTACAGAAAAAAATTGAGCTTCAAACTACACTCCTAAGGTCATTTATTTCTAAACCGAAATGTGCTCGGTTTTGCATGATTTCCTAAGCATCCTATATTACGGGACATTTTTTCACCTAAATAATATTTTTCCTACAAACTACATACAAAAATATCTTAGAATAACAAAATTTATAATTTTATAATTATATTTACTATTTTTACAAAATTTCACAAGAATCGAGCTGGAATTTGGACTCACCGGTTTGGGTGGCTCCGGCCATCGCGGGCCGCCGTGGCCTTGTCGGTCGGCCTTGGCGCTGCCACCACCGTGTGGTGGTGGCCGTCCACTCCTAGCTCCTCGTCTGGTGTGGGTTCCCTTTAAAATCCCTAACTTTTTCTGAATTTTCTCTCGATTTTCTCAGTGTTTTGATTTTTCTCAAATCATAAACTGACCAAAGGACTTCTGGAATTTTTTTCCCCTATTTATAGACAATTTTAGAAATTAATGTGCATTAATTTAATGTGATTTTGCACCAATTCCATCATTTTTGGCTTTTTGTTTGTAAAATTCTTATTGGTTATTTTTTTTCTTGCTGACCATGACCTTATCTTGTTGCAGCTTATCCTCTTCTGATTTTTCTGATTTTTTTTATAATTATTTTGTATTTTTTTTTAATTATTTGCTTAGTTTTAGGCTAATTTAGGTAATTCCGTGTATTTTTATCTACACGTAAATACATGTGGGGTACACGTGAACATTCCTAAATATTATTTTGGTCATTCTAAAATTTTTAGTATACATATAATCTATCTCTAGTAATTTATTAGTTATTTCATTACACTTTTCGCATTTTCGATGATTAATACCTATTATGCTTAAAATTTGAAAATTTTATAGTCTCCTATTTTACTATTTATTTTCTTAAATTTAAGTTTACGGGGTCATTTTTACTAATATTTCTCTCAATAGTTTATAATTTGGGTGTGATCGGATCCTTTAGCCGATCGCCCTAAACCTTGAGTTCTAAGTTCAATCTTACGGTTACTTAGATGAACTTTGGGGCTTACAACTCCTAGCCATTGTGGAAGGGTTCTCTAAATCTGTGATGAACATTATCTTTGTGATTAGGACTTATTATATCACGTAATAACCAACATTTTGAGTTTACCTGTAATGTTTTAGACCAAAATCAATGGCAAGCAAGCCATCAATTTTAACATTTGACCCAAAAGTTGCAATCTTATATTGATAAGATATTTACAACTACAGTCTTATAAACTAACCAAATCTCTCTCACAATCCATATGAGATTTCACTTAATCACAAGGTATCATAAAATAATCCTCCTTATTTAAACATTCAACGTCCTCGTGGTGATATCCTATAATTAGTCCTAGTTTTTCCCCTTTTTAAGTGTACAATTAGGATAACCCACTACTTATAAGTCATTATAGAAACATGCCAAAAGTCACTAACCTGATAATACTCCTTACCCTTCTCAAATCTCTTCTCTAAACTAAAACTAGACTCGAATTGTCCACATACTGGTACAAGGTTGACTATAATACCATTTGTAACGCCTTAAATTAAAAGCAGTAAATAACCATACTAATAAATACTAATAGACTCATTTCAACTGCTCAATCCAAAAGTTGTAACTTTATGTTAACAAAGTATTCACCTTTTATAACCTTACAAATTAGTACCAAATCCCTCCTATAATCCATGTAAGATTTCACTTAACCATAAGATATTGCATTGCAACTTTACATGACCTTAAAAGGTTAAACTCAACTCAATCAAGCCTATTTGGACTCAATTTTTGTAAAAATTATTTTTTTTTTCATTTTAATTTAAATGATATTGATATACAAATTCAACTCGAACTCAATTAACGCTTAATCTTGAGTTAATTAAATTCACAAGTTAATCAAACCTTATATGATGCATTTTAAGCTTAACTCAATAAAATAGTTCAAGTAGTTCAACTCAATTATTGTCAAATAGTCAAAATCAAGTATCAAGACAAACTTTTACAATTAACTTATCTATATCCTATTTGTATGGTAGGGTTGCTATAGTTGGCCGATCACACATAGTAAATATGTCGATCAACCTAAGAGACTTCTTAAACTAGTGGCACATGGAAGAATGTTGTTAAGAGAAGGCATAGGATGAAAAGCGAGCAAAATCGATATCTCAAGCGTACACATGTAACAGTAAATCAAACTTGGTGTTCTGGATTGTGCTTGAATTATTCTTAATGAATTATCTGTTTGATTTTCTGAGATATGATTTCAGTAGAGCTTTAATGTTTGTCATAAGCCTGCCAATGTTTTGAATGAATCAAATGAAAAGAATAGCCTCGTATTTATAGAATTTAGGGGTTAATATTGTCCATTAAATGGCTTCAAGATTGATGATTAAGATTAAGCCTTATCATTGAAGCTTATCCCTTTGCTTTAGCCTTGATCGACTTAAGTATAGGCTTTGGGATTTATGATAATCAAAAGAAGCCTATTTCTCTTTAAAATAAGTCTACAGTAATTTCAATTTTACAAAATTATATTTAAACCTTCTAACTTATGTAATAGTATGACTACTCCTTATATAATTATATGGCCTCTTCTTGCTCCCACTAACTGTACACATTGAAGTTTCAAAAGAAAAACATTATCCTGCAACTCTTTTTTCCTATCCTAACTAGTTAATATTAAATTGCTATGTAAGTTAGGAAAAAAATAGCTAGAATTGCAATATGAATTTCTTTTTTATGATGTGTACAATTTTTAAGATTTTAAAATTATTTCATGAATTGCCATACATCATAACATTTTAGATATGTATATATCTAACCTTGGGCCCTTACAAGATGTAGCTAATATAGTAGACCGATTTATGCTCACATCCATCAACTCGGTTGAGTACTTATGATAAGGCTCAATCCCATACGGCCAAATAGAAGTAAAGTGCTTCTCTAAGAGCCAGCTTAGAGAGTACAGGTGCGCTCTTAAGAAATTGTTTGAGTATATCAAAGGTAGCTTCACACTCATTTATCCACTTAAATTCCAATAGGTTCTTTAGTAATTTGAAGAACTCGAAACATTTGTCAGCGTTCCTGGAGACAAAGCAATTAACTGCGGTTATTCTATTCGTAAGATTTTGGATGTCTTTGATCTTCTATGGGGCTTTCATGTCCCAGATTGCTTAGATTTTGTCAAGGTTGGCCTTGATCCCGTACTCGGTGACCATTAATCTTAGGAACTTGCCCCATTCTAGACCAAAAACATACTTTTAGGGGTACACTTCATTTGGTACTTGCACAGTATGTCAAAGGTTTCACGTAGGTCATTAGTGTGGTTAGTTTTGCTCTTACTCTTAAGGATCATGTCATCAACATATACTTCGACATTTCGATCAAGTTGGAGCATGAAGATAGTTGTCACCAACCTCTGATAAGTCACCCTAGCACTCTTGAGACCAAAGGGCATGACCTTGTAACAGTATATGCCAAAGTCTATGATGAAAGAGGAATGAATTTGGTCCTTAAGAGCTACACAAATTTGGTTGTAAATGGAGAAAGCATCCATGAAGCTTAATCTTGCATAACCCAACATAAAATTAATAGGCTGATTGATTCGAGAGAGAAGGAAGCAGTTTTTTAGGGAAGCTTTATTAAGGTCAGTGTAATTGGTACGTATCTGCTATTTGCCATTAGACTTCTTCATGAGGACGACATTTACTAACCATATAAGGTAGCGCCCTTCTTTGACGAACCTAGCTTGTAAGAGCTTTTGCACATCTTGCTCAATGGTAGCTTGCCGCTTGGGTGTAAAGTGCCAACATTTCTGTTTTATAGGTCGAACATGTAGGTTCACCTTTAGATGGTGTATGGCCTCAGGTATGTTGATGATACCAAGTATTTCTTTAAAGGACATCATGAAGATATTCGAATTTACATAACGAAAAGTAGTAACGTCTTATTTTTCTTCTAGAGATAGGGAAATCACTATCCAAGTGTTTTGGTTAGGGCAATCGACGTACTGAACAACCTTAATTTCCTCTACTGGCTCCCTCCTTAAATTTTGCATACCATCAGTGGCAAACTCAATGTACATGATCTTATCATGCAAGATATTGTTAAGGTATAATGTTTGAGGTAGCTATTGGCTACTTCGTGTAATTCCTACCCCTGTTCCTATAGGGAACTTCATTAGAAGGTATCTTTGACTGACATAGGCATCAAACATACTAAGGTTAGGCTACCCCAAGATGGTGCTATATGGGGACCAATGGTCAACAATGATAAAGTTCATCAGCTGTGAGGCAATGTGCTTATCATCGCCCAGTTAAACAGGTAATGTGATCAATCCTTTTGGTAGGATTATCTTCCCTCCAAAACTGGCAAGGCTCTACTTATAATGTTGGAGTTCCTCTTCTAATTTATCCATCATCTATTTGTAAGCAAAGTAAAAGAGGATGTCCATGGAGTTGCCATTGTCTACGAATGTTTTAAGAATATTGAAGTACCCAATCTTAGCATTGATGATCAAGAGGTCGATATGGGGATACTCGATGCCCTTCTTGTTGCTGTCAAAGAAGCAAATTGTGGTGTCTATTCTCAGTTTCTTCGCATGGATAAAGAGCACTTCATGCTAGGGTTGTAGAGAACAATCTTCATCCCATAGTCTTCGTCCACCTATGCTTATCTGTACTTATCCGTACTTGTCCCTATGGGTTACTTCGTTGAGTAGGTTTTTTTAGTAGGGTTTTGGTTGCAATTATAGGTCATTTGTTCAATGTCACTAGGCTAGCTGTAGATGATTTTACTTGTTAGTGATGAAATGGTCAATGCTGCCCTTGTAGACAAAGCCTTCAACAATATTCTTAAGGTGCTTACATTCATTAATGTTGTAGTTACATGCTCTATAGTAATCACAAAACTTTCCTAATGAGAATACTTTAGGTATTTCCTTAATGTGTGGGGTATAAGTCTACTGCTCACAAACTTTGTAGAAAACTTCACGTAAAGGGCAGTTTAGTAGGGTATAGCTGAAGTAGTCAATGAACTTTTATTTTTGCTTCTCCCAATGCTCACAGAAGGAGGAAAGGTGATCATTACAGAGGCTAAGGCTATCCTTTATAGAGATACTGTATTGTAGATTGTTCTCGAGGTGTGCTCGAATGGCATCTTCTTATTTAACATACTGCTCGGTGATGGTCATAAACTCATCAAAACTATCTAATCTCTACAATACTATGGCCTCAAAGATTTTGCTACTTAGGTCCAAATTGTAGATAATGGCTTGGAGAGCTATTCCAGAATCTACTTTAAGGATGAAGAGCTTAATACGGTTAAAGCACTCAAGAAATGTTTGTAAGGTATTGTTAGGGCACTGGCACACATTGTATAAAGTAGAGGAGTCCTTACTTGGTACCTTACTGCTAATGAAATACTGCTGAAATCTAGTAGTGAGATCGTCGAAAGAGCAGATAGAACTTCATCAAAGTTAGTTGAACCAAACTAGGGCTTCATTAGTAGGTATGCTTGAGAATGCTTGAGAGCGCCTTGCACATGATAGCATCAAAGAAATTATGCAAGCTCATTATTGTACAGAAATATACTAGGTGGTCATCTAAGCCGCTTACTCCATCATATGTGTTCAAGTAGGGGAGACATATACCCTTCAAGATTTCTTTTAAGATGATTAGAATGAATAGGCTCCTGCTCACCACTATACCTGATTGTTGGGTAGAGAACTCAAGACGCTTTTGCTTACATAGGCTAGAAGCACATCGGATGTGCTCATCAAGTCCTCGATAGGTATAACTTGTGCCCAATTATATACCTTGGTAGTGTACCTTGCTGTGGTTGGTGTTTAACCAGTGATGTAAGTCCTCTAATGAGTGTGTCAAGTTTGATTTATTCCCGGTTTTTATAAATAATTCTTTTTAAACAGATCAATATTAAATCCTACCCGTTTGATACTGATCTTTGACTAAGGTTTAAAAAAAATCGATTATTTTATTTTTGAAACATTTTGAAGTTACTACCCAACTAGAGTTAAGAAGAAAAGTTAAATTATAACTAATTAGGTAGATTGGTTATAACTTAACTACTGGTCTTTTAATAAAACCAATTTTATTAAATGGTTTTAAAAACCAGAAGATCGAGTTTGGAGGTTAAGTTTTTTTAACCCTAAGGGCACCAACAAGTTTCCAAAGTGATATTTTAACTTCTTTGAAATCACCATTAAAAAATTGACAATAAATAAATGAAAACCTTTGTCTCTACTAAATTGAGTGACTAAAGTGGAAGAATCATTTTTTTCGTTTCTTACATCACCCTGAAGTTACCTAGTACGTACTATTCGAGATCAAACGTACATAGTTCTCTTTCAAAAATATTAACGGATTAGTCTATTTTAAATTTAGAAAGTGATCGAGTTTACGTCTCTTAACCATTTTATTTCACTTAGGAAAGATTTTGGGAAGGGTTCTAATTAGATATTTTATTTTTTGAAAATTCTAAAAGTTTCTAATTTTTAAAAGAAAAAAAAGGTTGATTTATCTTATTTATTTGGAAAGTAGATTTCTCTAAGTTATAAAACTCACTTATTTACAAATTTATTTTTCTATATATTTTTATTTTATTTTAAAGTTTTATTATTTTGTCATTTTCTTGGCATAAAAATCAATAAATAAAACTATTCTTCTCTTCTTCTTTTTTAAATTTTCTTTCCTTTTTCTTTTTCCTTTTTAGTTTTTTTTTTTAATTTCTTTTCCTCTTGGATTATAATTACAAAAGAATTTATAGAAAAAATAAATAAATGAATGCATAAATAAATAAAAAACAACTCAAAACATAAAAGGAGTTGGACCAAGGATGCAGTAGGGGCACAAGTTGGACTTAAGTCTGGAGCGAGTCATCGAGTCGCACACAAAGAGTAGCAACAGTAGATGGGGGTTGCTTTTCAAGGGGTTGTTTCAAGGTGATTTTCAAGGTGGTGGAGGCAGTTTTGTGTTTTTTGTATTAAGGAATGGGGGTTTAAGGCAAGCGCCATGGCATTTAGGTAGTGGTACAAGGCTACCACTAAGGTAAATGTTGGGCAGTTGCCGCCGAAGGTGTGGTAAAGTAGGGGAAGTGTCTAACTTTAGGCTTTCGGCACTATAAATTCAACTATACTAATAGTTTTACATGGGAGTAGTTAGATGTTATCAGCTAAGGCCAATAGTAATCGAACCCTTTGTGTTGGCCAAAGGAGTTTAGAGGGACAATAGAGAATGTGAGTAAGTAAGAGCAAGAGAACTTGACCTAGAAATATTCTTAGTATCTTCAGTACGTGTTAAAAGCCATTGTGGAGATTGAAATCATAGAGAAAGATAAAGAGATCATGACCTAAGGTTTCTAGAGAGAGAAGGGGTTAGAAAGCTTATACGATGAATTTTTAAATGTTGATTCATGTCCAAAATGATTACCCAGCCTCCCTTTTACACTAATCGAGCAAGAAACAAACATGGCAAGCTCCCAATTAGTATGAATTCAAAAATTAACACCAAGCATTTAACCGAGCCTAAATTTTGCAATTTGATTTGCAATTGAGTAAATTGTTAGTCACAATACAATAATTCATGTTTGAAATTACCAGAACGAAGAAATGGAAGCATTGATATTAAATGTTGAAGCTGAAATTAAGCTTGGTCAAACATGAACATAATGAATTTTTCCAAATTTCAAATGGATTTTCAACCACTTTAATACTTCAATTTAGGCAAGCTTTAGGATCTAATTCAAAGTAAGCCATGTCAAGAATCCAATTATGCAAAAATTTGCATTAGGTTTTGTCAGAAAAAAAAATTAATGAAAAAAGGGTCAGAAGTGGCCACCCTAAACATGGCAAGTGAGAAACTTTCAAGCTTCCATGGTGAGTGGAGGAGATGCTGATGTAGTGCCTACATAGCACCACATCAGCCACGTAAACTAGCGACTAATTGACACATAGAACGCTTGGTCCTATCATACCATGATACGTGGCCTAAGCAAGAAGAAAAATAAAAGTGCACTTTATGCACTTGATGAGAATGGAACTCAAGACCCTAGACTCCACTTTAATACTAAGACTAAATGAAGAACTGTCAGGTTGTTAGCTTATGTCTTATTCACATGTGCAATCAATAAGATTAATCTAGGTTAGATTTAAATCTAAGCTCAAGCCTAAAATCCCCCTTATTATTTTTATTATCTAAGACCCTAAAACTAAACTATTAAATACTTCTATTCTATTTTATTTTTGTATTTTCTCAACCTTTCTTTTTGGGTTTTTTTCTAAATTTTCTATTTTTTGTAGATTTTCCATTTCTTCTATTTTTTCATGATTTTCTCTAAACTTTTTTTTTGTAGTTTTCCATTTTTTTTTCTAATTTTCTCTCAATTAGGACCCTTTATCCTATTCTAAAAATAAATAAATACATAAAATGGGAAAAAAAATAGGTGCTTAAAGGTTGTTGTTCAATTTAAACATGGTTACATAAGCGCACAAGGTTTATTAGTGGAGGTGTAGGTGAACGCCTAAAGTGCCTATTGGGTTGATTAATAAAACCTGCAACTGTGTCTTCAGGGATAACCTTTTCCTTAAGTTTCTAGGTTACTGCTAATTGTTGTATTAAGCTAGTATTGTCTTGGAGGACTTTCTTATTAGCCTCCATTAATTCTCAAAACATTATCTTCATCTATTCCGTCTCTAAAGGTTGTAGGTTTGTTTGCAATAGTGATGGTATTGTTATGCATTGGTTACCACTACCTGGGATTGCTGGATGGGGTTGCATGTTTTTACTCTTAACCATCATGGTGAGTTTACGTAAATGGTAGGTGCCAAATGGTGATAGTGAATATCATCGTTATATTCCTAAGTGAACCCTTAGTGGTCCCTTGGTTGTACGTAGTAGTGTACCTACAAAAAGCCCCTTGTAGCATTGCCAACAAAGGCCATCCAACTCTCAACTTAGTGAAGAGAGTATTTAAGTATCAAAAAACGAGAATAAGTAAATTAAGAGAGTTCTTAAGAGGTTCTAGGATCCTTTACCTACTAGTTGGCTTTTCTATTTATAGGTTAAGGGGGCTTACTTATTCGAACACATGGTAGAAAGGGACTGGCTATAACTAAATCTAAGGAAGTGATACTACTAGTACGAGAAAGGACTTTCACCCTTTTGTCAATTAGAAGGAGCTTAGAAGATGAAGCTATCCATTGAGAGGGGGTGGTTGTCCTAACCTAGCGGTTAGTTTGTAAGCTATGTATCAGGTGGTCATTAGATATTTAATAAAGAGATAGAAAGAACTGAAGAGAGAAGGACAAGTTCGGTTGTGCTAAGCGGTAAGCTCCTCAAAGGCCACCTTGAGTGGGAGGTAAGCTCTCTCCTTAATGCTAGAAGGTAAAGCTCAGGGGTCGTGTGAAAAGACTCCCAAAGTGCTCAAGGTTAGACCCAAGTTGGGCAAGTAGAGCTAGGGCATGTATTAAGCTTATCCTCAACTACACCACGAGGAGTGTCATAATATACTAGCAAACTTTCAAGTGGGCTTGGGCCCCTAAAGCCTTAAGCCAAAGGGTGACCATCAACACTTACTAACTCTCTTTTTTAAGTTAGTTAAATGAGTAGTCTACTAAGTCTAATCCATTTAACTCACTTCAATCATGAATATACCGATCAAGTTGTGCAAGCTATAAACTCTCTCATTACTCTAATTAGTTCTAGGTACTGAATTACCTTTTAACTACATCTAAGTATATACGTACCTTACCTTGGTAAAAGGGTTTTGTTTCTAACCCTAACTTTATAGGGGGGATGGGTTTGCTTTACATTGATTGGTAAAGGAATGGAGGGATTCCCATTCCATCCTACCCAATCATTCATTTACGTAGGGGACTTCAGTGATTCACTGGTTAATGGTTCAAGCCTAGTTCTTTTCAACCTAAGCTTCCTTAGCTAAATTATAGGCTTTTTCATGCTTGCTCTTTAAGTTGGAGAAAATCTCCTAAATCCTAACTATTACTCTTAGAAGTTCTCTATGTGTAAGTATAGCACTAGTTGTCATGCCTGTTTAATCTCACTAGAATTATTGAAGACTTAATAATTGAAATTTTCTGATTACCCGGTGTTCAATGGCACTTAATGATCATAACTGAAGCTTTGCCGCATTATTAAAACATGTAACTATTATTGAAGCTTGGTGAGCATGTGATACAATTAAAATGGAATTCTTATTGAATTTAGATTCACCCAATCAATTTCACTTAATTTCAAATCAATTATCTAAATTCTTAAAATACTTTCTCTTGTCATTATGATACTATTTTTTTTTTCTTATAATCTCAATTATTTAGCACATGTGACATGATAAACAAGAGATCCATTTCAAACCCATTATTCCATACCACATGACAATTACATTCACATTCACTTTCTTTCATTACGTACTTTCTTTACCAAGGCTCGATGACTCAACCATGGTCCTCAAGACTAATGGCCAAGAATTCTTTTTAGATTTGATGATATGCCAATACCTTATTTTTACATGAAAAGATTCATTAGTGTTACTTACCATAATCTGTAAATATTAAAAATAATAAATTTTTAGTAAGTATAATGTGAACAAATTATGAATAGTAGTTTTTTTTTTATATCTATAAATTATTCATACAACGCTCGTATATCTACGTGGCTAATATCTAACATTTTTTTTTTTTTAGCCCTCAAATAAACGGATATCTTAGAAGGCCAACACCATACGTTGGAAACTTCCACTACGGATGTATCACGCAATACTTTTTCGTTAATAGTCTTCTATATACAGCTATATTCGATCTGAAGTAAACATGACGCGATCACATACGAATTGTGTGTTCTAGTACCTGCACGTATGTTATGTTTTGATAGCCAGTCTAGAACCTCGTGATTGTCTTTTATTACTGCTATTGACTGACGGAATAGGGGGAGGCCTTCGTGATAAAGAAACCCTAAAAGCATCCCTAATCAAGCCAAACGAAACTCAAATGAATTTAAAAATAAAAAAAATAAAAAAATAAAAAAAACAAAGCTGTTTTAAAATTTATTTTTCATGCAGCAAGGCCAAGACCAAAAAATTTAATCTAGTAATCATTCAAGTTAAATTTCTCTAAAAACAGTTTTAATTAAACTGATTTTCTAAACTTTATTGCTTATTCCAGATATCAATCCATAACATTAAATTAGGTTTAAAACCAAAATATCAAAAACAACTTTCTACATTGTTTTAAGACTTACTAATATTTAAGAATATTGACTACTTAATGGATTGGGACTTCAAACATTATAAAAGGCCAAAATTAGTAGTATTATTATTCTTTCTTTTTTTTCTTTTGGGACATACTCGACCCAAATGGAGCTCGGAAACATTTGTGTGAGTCTGAATATGTTTTTCTAAGTGTCATGATAAAGATAGCAGTGCATTTGGTAATTCGACGTATCTTTCGGAAATAGATATCGATATATTCATCGATTCGCTATGATTTGAGTGGAAAGTTATAGTTCAAGGTGTACGTGTAAAAGCAAACATCCCGTCCACATGACAAATCTAAATTTTCGTTTGTTTTCTGAACGCGTCTTAGGGATTTGTTCTATCCCCAAAACAAACTGCCAAAATATCGTGCAACAATATCTTCCAGTAGAATGTTTATGAATTTCTCAAAATGCAAATTCTTTCTTTATTCTCACACTCTTTTGAGGTACATGAAACCATCGAAACATCTAAAATAAATAAATAAAATTATCTATATCTATATTATTAAAACTATGGACCTCTTCTTGGTGTTAAATTTATGAAAATATTATTTACAATTTTACAAAATTATTCTTAAACCTTATGACTTGTGTAACTGCATGACTACTCCTTATATAATCATATGGCTACTTCTCTCTCCCACTTGCACATGTTGAAGCTTCAAAAGAAGAACGTTGTCCTACAACTATTTTTTTCCATCCCAGCGAGCTAATATTAAATTACTACGTAAGTAAAAAAAAAAAAAAAAAAAATGGAGTTGCAATTTGAATTTCTTTTTTATGAGGTATGTGAATTGCTATACATCATAACATTAATAGAAAATGCCAATTTGTTTTAAAATCATTTGTGTTATTGTACATTTAGCTTATCATTTTTATCATTATTTTACTTCTTTTTTATTTTTTTTTCCTTTCTCTAAGAAACTTTAACTGTAATTTTTTTCTTTTCAAAATAAGTACCGATTTGTGTGAACAGGCATGTATTGCAATTTTCTATTTGATAACAACTATATTCATTTTTCAAGTTAGCACCTGTATTACAAGTGCATTGTATCATGTACATGCATGGACATTTCAAAGATAAAAGGTAATCTATGATGAGAAGTGATGATTAAATGACAAATGAAATAGTAGATCTATTAGATAATAGGATAAATAATCAAAACTAAAATAACAGTAAGAACATAGGATAAACATGAAACTCAACACATAAACATGAATTGATGAAGATAAGCATAAAAAAATCTAATGGAGATAAACGCTACAGCTTCAAGATAAGAAATTGATGTAAATTTGATTTATGAGGTACAATACATGTTTATCAAAATTGAAATAAAAAAATTATAAAAATATGAATTATATAAAATTAATTATTAAAATATTAATATCAAATCATATTTTAAAGATATAATAATATAATTTATAAAATTATCGTATCTACTTAATGCCGACATCATTCCTTTTTCACATTTGCTAAATGCGATTCTTCTTTGGCCGTATAGCTCGCATCCGGCCGATCCGATATACACACACAAGAATGGAGACCGATGAAGCTTTTCACTTTCAAATGCGATACACAAACGTGAAATTCGCGACGGATGAAGCTTAACAAATTCAATCTAAGTTGTTGCTTTTTTTCTTGCTCATCTTCCAAACTCAACTTTGAACGGGCCCACTGACATAGACAGCTTGGGAATCTAATGAGTATTATCACCCATGAGCATTTTATGCCAAAGATAATTTATCATCACTAAGCGACATTCATGTAATATTAATATCTTATTTTCTGTATGAGATATTGTATTAATATTTATATAATATTTATTCCTTCGATAGGTAAACAAAAAAAATTCTCTAATTTATTAATAATAACACACTATGTATTTTGATAAATAGTAAATTAGTACTAATGATATTTAAATACATAATAATAATAATAACAGGTTTATATTTTTACACATTAGTATTTAATTTGTATTAATAACCATACTTATCAAAACACATTACTTGTTAGCATAGTTGAAGCTTTTCTCAAATTGAAGCATATTTAAAAATATGATTTCATTGCTAAATCCTCTCTCATAAATTACCCTAACAAAAGACTACTTGCTGTGGAAGCATAAAAGAGGATAATCTTGAGGTCACAACTCACAATTACTCAGTAGAATCTAAAGTCAAACATTTAAATTTTTTTAATTTCAATTTTTGCATCCTAAATTTAGAAATAATGCCCACTCCAATCATGATCTAGAAATTTGTGTGGAAATTAAATCAGAGCCAAAATCTAATATTAAATATATCACCGAATCGATATCAAATTAATTACTTCTATAATAAAAAATCCAACTTCTTGAATTAATTGGCCTGCTTAAAAGGGACATACAAAATTCAGACAATTGTAATCATTCATCCGAAGATTAGACAAGTTCAAACTATAATACTTAAAATTTAGAAACTGCACCAAATTAAATTTGGCCTCTAACCGAATCTAAACCTTAATCTTATCTAGCATTCCTATTTAATGATGAAATTCTATATTTTTAAGGTTTTAAATTTCTAGCTTTTTCCAGCCCTTTAAGTTTGTTTTCTATGTAGTCTTATGTGTGCCCTCCTTTCTAATATAGCAGGGAGATGCTACAGTTTCGTTCATCATTTTGACAAAATTGGTCATGTTCTCTATTTTATCATTCATTTAACTTTTTTTTTAAACTTAATCATTGAATTCACAATTTATTTAATTATTTAAATATAAAATAATATAAATTAAAGGTTAGATAAAAAATGAGATTAATCCAATCAAAAATAAAAACAAGACAATAGAAAAATTCAATATAACAGGATACATAGATTAATCCAACTCTTCACCAACCAACAGGCTTTGTAAGTAAAATTGATCGAGCTAAAATGCCAACTACCTCTCTTTTTTGAGCGAGTTAAATCAGTGGTCTACTAGACCTAAATCAAGTTGTACAAGCTATAAACTCTCCCATTTTTCTAATTAGTTCCGGACGTTGTATTTCCCTTCAACTACATCTAGGTATATACCCACCTTACCTTGGTGAAAGGGTTTTGTTTCTAACCCTAACATGATAAGGGGGTCGGGTTTCATCTAAATTGATTGGTAAAGGAATGGAAGGATTCCTATGTAGGGGACTTCAGTGATTCACTGGTTAGTGGTTCAAGCTTAGTTCTTTTCAACCTAAGCTTCCTGGCTAAATTATAGGCTTTTCCATACTTGCTCTTCAAGTTGGAGAGAATCTCGCAAATCCTAACCGTATTGCTCCTAGTAGTTCTCTACGTGCCCTAGTTGTCATGCTTGTTGAATCCCGCTGGAATTAGTCAAGATTCAATAATTGAAATTTCCGAATCATAACCTGGTGTTCAGTTGCACTTAATGATCATATCTGAGGCTTTGCCGGATTAATAAGACATGTAACTATCATAAAGCTCAGCGAGTGTGTGATATAGATAAAATGGAACTCTTGTCAATCCATTTCCCTCAATTTCAAATCAAATTGTCTAAATCCTTAAAATACCTTATGATGTTATTATGATACCATATTTTTTTCGTATAATCTCAATTATTAATTACGTGTAACAAAATAAATAAGGGATTCATTTCAAACCCATTGTTCCATATCACATAGCAATTACATTCATATTCACTATCCTTCATTAGGTACTTTCATTACCAAGCTGCTATAACTCAGCCATGGTCCCTGAGGCTGAGACTGATGGTCAAGAATTCTTCTTAGATTTGATGGCCCTTATTTTTATATGAAAAGATTCGTTACTATTGCTTGCCTCATGTTATATATATATAATATACATGCATATGTATATAATGTATAAATATTAATAAAATTTTAGTAAATATAGTATGTGCAAATTATGAATAGCAGCTAATATCTAACATTTTTTCCTGTTAACCCTAAAAAAAAAAACATGGATATCTTAGAAGGCCAACACCATACGTTGGAAACTTCGACTACGGATGTATCACGCAATACGTTTTCGTTAATAGTCTTCAATATACAGCTATTTTCGATCTGAAGTAAACATGACGCTATCACATACGAATTGTGTGTTCTAGTACCTGCACGTATGTTATGTTTTGATAGTCAGTCTAGAACCTTGTGATTGTCTTTTATTATTGCTATAGGCTTACGGAATGGGGGGAGGCCTTCGTGATAAAGAAGCTCTAAAAACAACATTCATGGAAGATTCCAAGCATGAAGAATCTAAGGAAATGTGTTATACGATAAATTCTATATGTCTGCTGTATTTAGCTATTTTATTTGGAAAAGAAAAAAGAAATAAAATATAAATACAAAACAAAGAGAAATATATACATTATATATATTGAGCTATCAATAATAAAAGGTTATATAATATTCTTTAGTTTGTCAGTATTTAACTTGGAAAAAATTATATATATAGCTAGCAGTCGATGCATTCACGTTACATGTGTAATAATCAAATTGAGCAGTATAATATAAAAATTCAAAAATAAAACTTACAAAAATAAAATGCTATTTACTAAAAATATATATGGGCCCCATTTTTCAAACACCTTAATTGTTTTTACCAAATAAACAAAAAACATACATATTTTAAGTGAATATTATCACCATATTATTTAAGCCAATCGTATCAACCCATTTATCTGAAAACAAACGGTGTGAACTAAGAATAATGGAAAACAAAAACGGATGATAAAGATCACAAACTAAGTCTTTAAAAAATCATATCTTTAAAAGAATTGCATCTTCTTTGATTTTTCGTAATATGAAATGTTCCATTCCCAATTACAATTGTAAGCAATGCCCTAAATATTTCTTCACATCTCCAAAATCATAAAAGAATTGAGAGAGAATGAAGAAAAATGAAGAATGAAAAAAAGTCACAGTGAAATGACAATTTCGAATGTACTGTAAACTCCGTAACCTTAGTCTTTTAAGTATAGAGTCGAACTCGAATATTGTAGGTAATTTCCTTAAGTCAATAGGGTCGACAAATTTAAAACTGATTAAAATTTTAAGTTCGAAACATAAAACGAATATAAAAACTCTAATTTATTAATCATAACCCTAAAAGTGTGTGAAAGTCCTATACCCTATATAAATATATATATATATATATAAACACTAAAGGTTGAATTCGAATATGATAAAAACTTTAAAACTAAAACTTTAAGCTTATGAATGTACAAATTTACTTATACAATAATAAAACCTTAACTGGGTATAACTATCAATCGTTACGTTTAATCACATAAAATCGTTAACGAACAATTAAAGATAACTTCCAAATGCTAATAAATGTAAAACTACTAAAGTAATTCACAAAATTGATAATATTATTTTATAATTATTAGTAATTATATATATATATAAATCAATTAATATTATATGAATTTAATTATACAAACTTAATTTTATTATTTATGTATCATATAGTCAATGTTACTATTATATCTTATAAATTTTCTTTATAATTATAATATATATTATTATTTATATTATCTATAGGGCTAGAAATATTCAAAGAAAATTTAAAATTTTTTTTTATTTATTTATTCACTTATTTCCTTCTTTTTTTTCCTTTTCCTTTTCCTTTTCCTTTTTATTTCCTTTTTCTTTTAAATTTATAATTGATATATCTATAAGAATTATTATTATTTTAATTTTGACTAAAAGTGAAAATGTCATTTTCATACATTTAATTTATCTTTCTTTTCCTTTTATTTTTATTTTTCTTTCTTTTTCTCCCTCCCCTTGCCGTAAGCCATGTGTGGCCTCTAAAATCATCCTTAATTCTCTTGAATCTTCTGCAATTAATATACCGAAATCACTTACCTTTCCTTCCCTCTTGAACTAAAAATCCTCCCTCTCGTTTCCCCATCTTTATCACTTTCTTCTACGTAACATTCTATCCAAAAATTTAACCCCTAATTCCATATATTAACAACACCAAAAGAAGAAGAAAAAGGAGGATTTTTCTTCAAAATTCTCAAGAACAAGTAAATACATTTCCTTCACATTTTGTTTGTATTTGTTTTTTTTATGTAAATTAGGTTTTAGGTATTTCCTTGTATATTTTTGTATATTATCATATTTGATGTATTGTACATGTAATCTAGTAATTTGTAGTTGAAACTACATGTATTTGTATTGGATTTAATGTATATAACTCTATTTTTCTAGAATTATGTTTACATGTATATATATACTTATACACATATAGATATATACTTATATGTATGGATATGTTATAAGTTTAGTTAGGTATATGTACATATATGTAAATATATATACGGCTTATATACATATAAATATACATAGTACATATACGTAAATGTATATATATACATATTATAGTATGTACATAAACACATACATAAGGAAAATTAAGTAATTGTACACACACACACACACACACATATATATATATGAAAATCGAAAGTTATATAGATTTGTATATAAGCATTACATCAAAATTCCTTAAAAATATATTAAGAAAACATAAATATACGTATATATATATGTATATATGCATATAAAAATACATATAATATTAGTATAAAGTAAGTATAAATACATATACACATGTATATGTATATGTATATGTATATGTATATGTATAAATACGTATAATAGTAGTATACTAAAAGTATAAATATGTATATATGTATGTATGTACACTTATACTATACCATACTATATGTATACCTATACATATATATATACAAGTATACACTAATATGCTAAATACATAATAAGTATGAATACATGTGTATATGTATATATATATATATACATACTTATAATATAATTATTTAAGATAACATAATAAAATAGACATATACTCATATATATATATATATATATATATATACATAAAGTGGGCCGAACCAAAAAAGAAAATGAGGTCCATATACATATTAATTAATCAATTGCAATAACATATAAATATACATAATAATACAAAATTTAAGAAATATAAAAATTAGGGAAAATAATCAAATTCCTACATAGACCAATAATAAAGTGCCACATCAGCAATTTTTCTAAAATATCCCATTGAAGTGCAAATTTCAAAAATAATTAAAAAATAATAATAATTAATTAATTCGAAAATTACAATAATAACAAAATTAGCATAATTAGTAAATTAAGCTTAGAATGAAGAAATAAAGAAATTAATGTAAAATAGACCTAAAAAGTGAAATATTTTTAAAATATAAAATTTAGAAAATTAATTAAATCATAAAAGATAAAGAAAAGCCTAAAATCAATAAATAAAATTATTTGGCCAAAATAACTAAATTCATAATATTTTAGGCCCATAATGAAAAATACAAATTTCAATGTCCAAAACAGACCTCAAAACTTGAAAGTACATCTAAAAATGATAAAAATCAATTATAAAATCATAAAAAAATTGAAGTTAGAATAAAAAAGCTATGTGTGACTAAAGATTTAAGAAAAACCAAAAAGAATAAGTAGGATAACTAAGTTAATTGACCAGAGAGAAATAAATAAATAAGATACCATAATCTTCAAAAATACAAATATATTTCCTATTTGTCTCAATAAATAAGTTAAACCATGTTCCTGTTACACCTGGGTTATAATAGAAAATTAGGCAAACTATAATAGACATTTAGTTAATTGAGAAACCTAACATTTCCCAAATACTTATATATCTCATTATCTTTTAGGTACCCAATTGTTAAGTTTTGGGAATTCTAAAAGCTTGAAGAGTGAACATTAATCTAAGTGAGGGACTTCTAATGATCTGTTATCAGTTCATTGTTTGATGTTTGTATGCTACTTGTTAGTTGACATTGATTATCTATTAAATGATTGATTACTTTATATGCTATCATCTATATGGTCACCCTCTTAAAATAGTAAATATAAATATTAAACCAAAATAACCTATTATATTTGTCGTATGTTTATGATTTAATTAGTATACCAATGGAGAATGTTAGCTTCGCAAATTTATAAGAAAAATATTTTTCTAAAACATTTCTCCAATCTTAAATAAATTTTTGTATGATTTATGTGAAGGCTCGTAGCACTCGTGGATGATATTATTATCATTGAAACAAAGCTACCATGGTATCTCCAATTCATAGCAAGAGGACTCGCATATTGATGCCCATAGGGTATTGGATATATTTTGATAGCAAGAACACCCATTTTGTTGTGCCTGAAGGACCTTAGATATGATTGTTCATGGTAGATGGCCCTAGTTAAGATCTACCTGTTCAAATTGGTATTTCTTTCTTAATTAGAGTAATAGACAAGTATCATTTGAAGGGACGGTGTCCCTAAGCAACCTTGTGCAATTAAGGTGAGATGTCCCGTGCGAATAAGTACAAGGAATAATCAATGTATAGACAACATAAATCTAAATCTTTCATAGTTTTGAATTGCTATGGATATGTTGCTTATATTCATCGCGCATGCATTCATTTCATGTATAGATAAACTTATATGTGTATTAATAATATTTGATAACTTGCTTAAATTGTAGTGATGAGAAACGAACTCATTGAGTTGTGGTCTGCTTATTCTCCTATAATTTCTTTTACAAGTTCATTTAGGTTAGGATTATGATGAATTTCGAGTGCTAAGTGCAAACTGAAAATAAGTTTAATAATATTAGAGTTAATTAAGATGTATATTGCTAGTATAAAAACATTTTATGTAGAAAATATTTATATGTTAGTGTTAAATGTAAGGTTCATTATTTGATTTTGATGAGAACAAAACAAAAAGTGTATATCTAAACATGTTTTTTAAGAGAACAAAAACAAGTGAATGATTAAACTAAGTATTATTCGATTATTTTGAGACAATTGAATAAATTCAAATTAGCTTGCTTAATAATTAAATATATCAATTATCTCTACAAGAAATTTAATCTTTTGAAGTGGTGATCAAATGATCTTGAAGTTATATTGCAAAGAGTATTCGTTTGTTATGTGTTAAAAGAATTTTCAGATGATATTTGGTCTACTGGGTTGACGGCTCAAGGAAGAACCAGGCTGATGGTATAAAGCCTTGGAAAACACAAAGAAAAGCTCATTGACTTGAAAGAACCGGCTTACCGGTTCACTTGCCGGTAAAGTAATTTTTATCGGCTTATAGATAATTCAAAGTACCAACATGCCGGTAAGTCAAATTCAACTAACCGTTGGAGCATTGAATGCATTGTAACAGGAAGAAAGAAATGGGATAATATAAATACTCAACAACCCGATCAAGAACAATAGAGAACTGATCTTTTGCTACAACATTTCAACATTCTCTTGTGTTCTTGTTATCTATAATTCTCATTGTCTCTTGTACCATAAATTACTAATATTTAGAGAGATTTGAAATGCAGTGCTTATGAGCTATGCAAGTATTAAGAGTTAAAAGCACTACAATAATAATTCTTGAGATTAAGTTTTTATATTGTGAGTTGAGATTAAGTTTTGTGTTAAGAGTTGAGATTGTGATTTATGTTGAGAGTTATGAGTGTAAAACTTGTGTAATCAAATTTGTGTTTATGCAGCTCTTGAAGCTTAGATCGAAAAATTAATAAAGTGGTGTAAAGTCCTCAGTTGGAGGCATTATGTATCAGTAGAGACTGAGGGCAGTCCGAACTCCACGTTATATCTGGGCTTGATCTTTTTTATCCCTATTTCTTTTAATTTCCACACTTATTATTGTTCTATTGTTGCTTTGATTACTCTTATTATTGCATTTAGTTGTTTATATTGGAAAAGAATTGTAATTTGTTCTTAAACTCAATTCACCTCCTCTCTTGAGTTTAGTCTAGTTTTCTTCAGTTAAGATTACATATAATTTAGTATTTTTTGTAATTTATAAAGTTAATTTACCCTATCTTATTATTTTATAGGGAATACTGATTCTCTATGGTTTTGAGTAACTATGAACATTAGATATCCGTAGTTATTTACATTTTATAATAAGTTAATAAATTAAAAATTAGAAACCTTATTAATTATTTAGAATCTTGCAATCTCTAACTTATAAAGTGATCTTCGTATCATGAGTGCACACATGATATGAAAATTTTAAGTAATTTTATTAGGCCCTCCTTAGGGTTTGACATGTACTATAAGTTGCAATTTAATTATTGGCAGATATACTAGAGAGTATAATAATTTTACTTTATTTATTCTTTAAACCTATTAAACTTATAATTGTCCTTCACTTATTGTGTCTCCATCAATCTATGAAGTAGTGTTTGCATTGGATACCCCTTTTCTTCTTTTCTTGAGGTTATTCTGTTGTTTTGCTATCAAACTTTCTACATTTATCTACCTAACATTTATAAAGGTGTATTAAAAAAATGCTTGCTATATCGAAGTCCTATATATATGGTCAAGTAGATATAGAGAATGAAGTCTTCGTATTTATTAAGGTACTTTGTCAAACACTTTATAAGCAACAACTCATTGAATCACTTACTCAAGGATAAATGAGTTTGGTCACTTTTGAAGGTTAAATCAAAATGCAATTTGATTTTAGCAGTAAAATTTTAAGCTCTTTTTATTTGAAAAAAAAAAAGATAAAAAATTTTATCTTGTTACAAGACCAATGTTTTCCTCTAAAACGTTCTTTATTCCATTTCAAAAATATTTAAAGATAAAGAGATAAGTCCATCTACCAATTTGGTGACTTATCCATAAACAAATCTTTCAAACTTTATTTTTTTATCTAAATTATAAATTTGACAATCACAGATATATCTTCAAAAAGTAGTTAATAAAACATATGCTATGGTACCACCTACTAAGAAAGCACCAAATTAATATCACATTCTACTTTTGAAATATTGAAATTAATTAATTAATCAATTACTACCTAGTCAAATTATTGTTTCCACTTTAATTGAGAAGATTCATGTAAAAAAAAGGACAAAGTCCACAGAGGAAAAATAAACAATAACTTACTTGCTAAACATCTTATATGACCCTAAAATATGGTAGAACCTTGAGCAAAAACATAGAGCAAGATATTTGTAAGAATGTCTAAAGCATAGCATGTAATCATCAAAATTTATGGATGATTGATAATTTTGATCTACCAATAACAACAATAATAGTGAAATATCGAGACAATCAAAAGACTTACCATAATCATAATTTAGAGAGCTTTAGTGTAGTTGATTTTAATTTGTACACTGAGATTCCGTCATCAGAATACTATCAAAAGGGATAAGTATATAGGTGATGTTGGGAGTTTTTGTCTTATTAAACTAAGGAACAAATGCATGATTTGCTATGGAATTCATAGACATAACATCTTTTGTTAGTACAAACAAGCTTCAAATAACCAAAGATAAAAAAATCAATCAAATTTCGGTGACAATTTTACAAAACCCATCACAATCAATACGTATATTTCCAAAAGTTCATATCAAAACAACCATACATTTAACAAATTTTGAAAAACCCAAAAAGCTTAGAAATTTTCAACATTGACTCACCAACTTCAATGAAACCTTTTTCTTTAGATCCCGAATTAGACCCACCTCAAGTTCTTTGAAATTTCCATAGAATCAAATTATCAAACAAAAAACCTAAAAAGGTTAATCCTTAGTTAAATCTTGTGTAGCACAAAGCATAAAGAATGAAAATTAAAAAAAAAAACAAATAATTTGCATTGAGTATTCAATAGCAAAACTAATTTATAAAATGACTTATCTTATGTGGAAAATAAAATCCAAACCAATTATTATTTTTAACCATGTTTTGCTCTTCTACTACCCTCAAACTTGAAGCGACTATGATTAAAAGTTGAAAAAGATCATTAAACAAATATATTAGCTACATCATTTAACGGATCATTTTATAATGAATGCGAAAAGTAAAAAAAGTTAGCATTTTTCTCTTAAATTGTTCATTCATATTGAAACTCTAACATTTTTGTTCAAAAGAAAAGAAAAGAAAAGAGTGAAAATAACGTATCAGTTAATTTTATAATGAATACAAAAAGTACAAAATGTTAGCATCTTTTTTTTAAATCATTTGTTCATATTGAAAACCTAATATTTCTGTTTAAAAGAGAAGAAGAGAGTAAAGACAACGTACCAATTGAATTACCTTTTATTATAAATTATTTAAGATTAGGGTTTTTCATTCGATCATTGTATTGTATTTCATAAGGGGATTTGTATGCGAAAAGTAGAGGAGATGGTAAGAGAGAGAGAGAGAGAGAGAAGCAATTGTATTGAGAGGAAGGTGCGGGAGAGAAAGAAGAAATTACGCATTGTGGTTGGTTGGTTGGTTTTGATTAGAGAGATTAAGAGGAGAATAAGAGAAATTAAGTTAATTAGATAATTTTATCTATATTTTAGTACATTAATAGTTTATAAAAATTATTTTGGTGTTGGTTTTTTTATTATATAAGATTAGGTTATTGGTCAAAATAGTAATTTTATGATAGACATTACTTAAGCTTCAGATGGCTTTAATAATATATATATATATATATATGCATATTACAAATTAAAAATGAAAAGTCTAAAAAAAAAGTATTCTAGTTTTATAGTGTTACTACATTCGGCAAACCCTTCTCAGCATTCGGAGAATCGAATCCATTTTCCATTGAGAAATTAGAAGCATTGTTCTTCCTATTTGCAAATTCCACTAATTGAGTGTTACCCAGTTTCATCACATTACACCGTCAATTCTTCATAATTCCTTCCAACGTTCCATATACTGCTCCACATTTTTACCACGCACCAAAATACATAGAAAAGATTAAGTTTAGTTGTTCCGTTAATTTTAAGAAGGAATTATAATTTTTTATTTGATAATTATAGAAATTTTACAAAAATAATAACTCTAATTGAGCCAAGCTCTTGCCGAGCCTTAAAATTATAGAATCAAGATTAAGCTTATTAATGAATTTAAAACTTAAACTTAATTTATTTAAATAAATAAAATTTAAGCTTATTCACTTAAATGAACTTGAGCTTAAACGTAATATTATTCTTATTTCTATATCATGTTTTATCATATAATATGATTTTAAATATAATATAATAAATTGTAAGTTTTTTCACGAGATATTTATAAACTTTCTCATAAATCAACTCCTTAATAATATAAATAAGTATATTGATAAATTGGTTTATGAATTTAAATATGAGTAAGTTAATTTGGTTGATTTATATAAATAAATTTTATTTTAAATTTAAACTTAAATAAGTCAGGATTTAAAATGAGCTGAGGTGGAATACCTCGGAATAGTCGTAACCCCCACGGTAAGTACCTATCGCTACTGCTATACCCAAACGCCCGATGTCGTAATTCAACACTGAAAAAGGAAGCAACCAAGTACCAACTCGTGCGCAGAAAAGACAAATTTCATTCAATGATAAATGGGTCACCTATGACGATCTTCTAGAATGACATTACTTTCTTCCCACCATAAATATCTTATTAATCAATTTTGAGAGAAAGGACGACGTGCCCTCATCTTCCTCCATCTAACATCTAGAAACTTAAATGTATAGATTAGCTCCTCACACAGTCACTAGTCTGGGGCATTGCTTTTACAGTTTTACTCACAACATACGAGAACACGAGGATATTTCGAATTTTCATCCCTTAATTTTTTTTAATAAATCAATAATTTATATTATTTAAAATTTTAAATAATTTTATGATATTATTATCACATCATTTATTTTTATAATTTTAATTATTAATTGCATATAGTAATATCTTGGGATATGTGAAGGAGTAGCTAAGAAACTTTATAGATCTAGATATATAAAATGAGTGGCTAAAAGACTGTACAACTTTCGAAGAACTTTAGCTAGACTTGTTGAGGAGATCAGACGTGAAAAACATAAGAATAGAAAGAGAATCCTTTAATAAAATAATTTTTTATCATAAAACCATCATTTAGGATAGATAAAATTGCAAAAACATGTGTATTTTTATCATTTTAGAAACTCATGACCTCTATTTTTATTTCATTTTTTTTAATTTTATAATTCTTTTTAAATTTTGTGAAAATATTTTATTGTATTATTCAATTAAAATTATTTAATAATATTATTTTATTATGTTAATGATTCTGAACCAATAATAAGCCAAAACATCCCCCACATTAGCATTACCATATACTAATAAAACAAAGTCATATGTTTGTCAAAAAAGAAAAAAACAAATCATAAGTTTCCAAAAAGACTAAAACGCTAGCCATATTTTTTATAATTTTTCTAAATTATTATAAATTGAAATAGATGGACTATATAAGGGTGCATTGTGTTGTCGAAAACATTTTCTAGACTTTTTTCACCTTTCATACAACCAAATGTTATCATTCTCATACATTATTATAGTAATCTTGAGAAGTTATGGTCTTTAATTGTTTTTAGTGGCAGCTAATCACAAAAGATAAAAAGATAGCAACAGATCACTATTAATGATGGCTAACCATCATAGAAACAATTCCATTATTTGAAATAGGAAATCATTTTCTTCATTTTTTATTTTTATTTTCTACTTTATTAACAACTATTACTAGTGGTTGGCTACTACCCTTCATTGCTTAATACTATATAACCACTAGTATATAAAACCTCTTAATACCATTACTATAGCATTTGATAACTAAAAAGCTTTGGTTAAAACAAAGCTTTTGCAAATGATATCACTCTATGTGTTAGGGCAATTAAGGAAAATACTAAAACTATAACTAGAGTTCTTTACTGGTTTGCTTCCATCTTTGGATTGCAAGTTAACAAAGTAAAATCAAGGGTTTTTTTCTACTCCTACATATCCCATCAGTCTAAACAAGGTATAACTCACATTTTAGGGATGAAGGAGTTGCAAGGTCTTAGGAAGCATCTTAGGTTTCCATTGCACGAAGGTCTTAAACCTAAAGTCGTTGATTTGAATTTTATAATAGAGAAAACTCATCTTAAATTAAAGGGTTGGGAAGTAAGGTGTCATAGTATGGTTAGGAGATTAATGTTGGCTAGATCTTTCCTAAAAAGCATGCTTACATAATATATGCAAATGGCAAAATTACTAGCAAGCATTATCTAAAAACTAACATAAATAATAAACAATTTTCTATGGTCTGGAACAAGTGATAGTCGTAAAATGCATGGGGTCAGTTGGGATTTAATCAGCAAACCAACTGAAGAAGGTGGCTTAGGTCTTCTAAATTTGAACACTCAAAATCAAGCTTATGCAATCAAAAGATTCTTTAAATTCAAGTCAAGGAAAGTCATTTGGGTATAACTCATTAGGTTCTAATATAAAAGGCTGAATAGGCAAAGTGCTAAAGCTATCGCCAACAATCTATCTTTCACAATCAAAGAGCTTGTCGAGGCAGCCTATATAAAAGAACAATCAAAATTTGTTTTTCTAAGAAATAATAGAAGGACAAATTTCTGGTTTGATTCCCAGAGCTGAATCAAGCCAATTAGAGGACTAATTCATGGTCTTTAATAGTAGAAAGCAGTAATTTAATTGTTTGGGAATGTTGAAAATTAAACATTTCTTAGGATGATACAATAATTGGTTTCAAACTCTCTGAAGCCTTCTTTCATCGTATAGGCCCCATATGTTTAAGTCTAACAAAAAAGGATGAGAGAACCCTCGATCCTAGTTGTAGGAAAATTCCTTCCCTTCAAGATATTGATCATGCTTTAAAGGCTTCTCACAATTCTAATTTATCCTGAAAATGGCTATGGTCTTCAATCTTCCCACCCAAAGTAAAACTCTTCCTTTGGAGGCTTATGCACTTTGCTCTTCTTAAAGCATCGAACTTAGCCCCCACAAATGTTACCCAGCTTACAACATGCCCAAGATGTGGTAAAAAAGATAAATCACACATACATGCCTTTCTATCATGTCTGGATATTAAAGCTATAGTTCGTTGATGGTAAACCTTCTCTTGTCAAAGGCCTACATCAACTAGTTCCTTCTTGGAATGGATACACATTAACTGTCATATTTCCAAGAGGGATTTAAAGCAACAACAACCCTCATTAGGGTTTTGCTTTGCAATCATGCTTTGGAAATAATGAAATTTTATTCTGCTTCAAAATAAACAAGAAACTGATGATTTAACCAAGAAGTAAGATGGTCAGTCTATAAATACTGGGTCTACTAAAAGCTACCAATAAAATTTACAAAGTAAATACTTATGATCTGGCATGAAAGCCTCCACAATAGGAATTGATCACTTTAAATAAAAATGAATCCTTCTTATCATCTAATGACCAAGCTATTGTTGTTGGTGTGCTTAGAGATCAAAATGGTAGGTGGATTTATGGTTTTGCAAAGAAAGTAAGCTTAATTGACATTCTCTCAACTAAGTTATGGGCTTTGTATTGAGGACTCCATTACTATATTTAATTAAATCAATTAGATTTGGAAATTCAACTAGATTCTTAAGTTGCTGTAAGTTTACTAAAGAAAAATGCTAATGCTCACTTGTTCTATTCAAATGTAATCATAGCATGCAGGGGAAAGCTACAAATGTAGAGGTAGAAGATTGATGCAATGCCAAGAGAAGTTAACGGTGCAGCCAATGTGCTGGCAAGTTGGATGTAACAGCAAGAGACTAATGACTCTACCTTTGTTTTTCTCCCTTTGTTTTATTTTCCTTTGTTAAAAAATGACTATGTTTCTAAAGGTTTGTATAGAGAGAGAGAAGAACTCTCATTCCTATGTCTACTGTTTTTGCTAGTAAGAGAACAACTCTAGGGCTTTATTCTTCAGGAGCATAATGCTCCCCTTTTGCTTGTTTAAAAACTTTGTGAATAGTAGCTAATGAAGTATTATTCCATCGAAAAAAAAAGAACAAATATTGTTTCCTACCCAACAAATGTTCTAAATGAATGATGAGATAAATAAACAAATAATGGACATTACTACATCAAATTCGATTAGAGGGGATCCACGTAGGCATCCTCATGCGAATAAGCATAATAGAAATATAAATTACCTTTATTTCCTATCTTGCATTGTCTTAGAGTTGTACTACGCTCAAAATTCAAATCAATTCATTGTGCATTCATGCTTACCAACTATAAATTACCTCCCAATGTCAAGTTTGGGACTAGCTACACTCAATTGACCATTAACAAACCTATATTTCTACATTTATTAAGCCAGAAATGACCTACTCCACAATAAAAGCAATCTAAGGCATTAACAATATTAATTGTTTTTGTCTTTAAATTTACTATCTAGGGACTTAAGCAACAAATTTTCTCTACTACACTAAGTGATGCTGCTTAAAATGATAGGTGATGAATATTTTGCTTATTGCAACATAATATTAGTGTTGTCTAATTAAATTAGAACCATAAAACCAATAGATTGATGAAATAAAATTTTTGTTCAAATGCAACAATATTCCACCAATAAAACAACATCTTAATTAAAAAAATAGTAATGTAATTAAAAATTAGACACAACTAATCACAACTATATGCAACACTTTTTTTTTTCATCAACTTTTAAGGCCATATCATATAGCTCGATTATTATAGCCATCTATTTTTTATTATATAAACAATAATATTTTTGTTTGGTACAATTTTTAATTGTCAAAGCAATTTTTTTTTTTCATCACTCTCTCTACATTAACTTATCAAATTATTTCATTTAACACAATAGAGAAGGCTAGTCATATATATAGGATAAAACATTATTAATAGTGAAAATTGAAAATGCATATAAGTAAAAAATTATTATACCAAATAAAAAGTTACCAAAATCAAGAGAGTTGCATCCTATAAATATTCCTTTAAAATAAAATAATCATAAATGTTAATATCAAAATTCAAATATTAAAAAGTGAAAGGTCTATAGTTAAGCTATCTTGGATCAACAATCATTCATTTTCAAATCCTTTAGCATTTTCACTAATTTCAATATTTTGAGAATTGTCTTGTAAAAGAGGAAAAAAATAATAACAATCTAATAAAGTACCTTTAAAAGGAAGTTGTATATAATCGATCATTTAGTTAAGAGCAAACGCGAGGGACATGATATATATATATATATATATATATATGTATAGCTGAGTAGCATCTATTGCATTAATATGAAGCAGCAACGAATTTTACAGCTATTGTCAAGAACAAAACATCCATATATATACACACAGCTACATAGGCAATATGATTTTTGTTAGAGATTCTGGTGAAGAACTGAAATAAGGGAAATAGGCATTGAAACCGACCTTATCTTCGCATAATGTTTTGATATAGGATTGCAGCCACGAAAGGTGGTCCTTTATTTGGCTTGATCTAAACACCATTTATGTGTCTATAATACTATGGTCGAAATCTTTAGGGATTATTTCTTCAAGATATCCTTTATATAGCTTTCTAGTTTTCCTTTGATAGAAGAAATGAGGGAATGACTTGGTTGCAGAATTTACGTCAATAAAATTATCTAAAAGGTATCGTTGGCATTCAAGATTTATTGTAATTGTGGAGCTTTCTGCAGAAATAACTAAGCTTTGGTTACTTAATTGTAAAAGAATTAGGACTAATTGAAACACGTGCCGTTCTTTCGGGCATGTCCTCTAAATCCCTTACCACATCGATATCATTTCCTCATAGATTTTCCTTACTCCATATACCATCTATTCTTTGAAACTCGTGTGTAATGCCCCTCAAAAAAAAAAAAAAAAAAACACATGTTAACTGCTATTTGCTAGCCAATTACTTCAATAAATCCGCTTTCAACTGTATTTCTAGAAATCATGACTAGACTCACAAAATATTAGTGTATTTTTTGATAAATAAATAAAAAGCTAATTTGTGCATATAAATCAATAAAGCTACTCTAAAGATTTTTTTAAAAAATGGCAACATCCGAACTTATTTTTTTATTGAACTAATCCATTCTTTTTCTTTTTCTTTTTTTTTTTATAATAACTAATCTGTGTTGTCCTTCACTAAAATTAATGAAGTATCATGGACCTATATTATAGCTATATTTTGGATTCTTTTGGACTACATAAATAAAAAAATAAAAAGAATAAAAGTGAAAAAAAATTTAAAAAAAAAAAGAGAGATGCTATGTTCAGAGTACACAATTTGTATATGTGCATAATATACTGTCATCCCACAACCAAAATGATTAAAATCCGAAATGCATTTAGCTGGCTTAGGTTGTTCATGGTGCATACAACAAGCTTTTGTTTGTTTTTTATCTCTTTGAATTTTTCCCAACTATCAAAATCAAACTGCTAAACTATCTCCCTTCTTCAGCAAATACCTGTTGGTTACTATATTACAATTTTGGAATATGCTGGAAATGAGTACTACACAAATAAATCAGTTTAGTCCATGCCAATTAGTTTAATCGTAAATGCAAAAATTAAGGAGAGCAGAACATGCAATGTCCTAAGAAACAAGCATTTTTTTTTTATTATTTCTTATGCATTCCCAATTTCCCAACCCCTTTCCAATACCAATGCATGCGACGAATAATATCAAATAATAGTTATGAGGGAACTTAACCTTGAAAAAAAAAAAAAATCCCTTTGGAACCAAAATTTTAAAATGAAGTCATTCAACATGAAGTACTTTTACTTTTGCACCATCCTCGAGGATAAAAATCAAAGGAATATGTACAGTTTTAATCCTTAATATTTACCTTTATTATATTTGAATCTTCAACCCCATTTTTTCTACTTGACTCTCCAATGTTTTCGAAAGTTTATAAAAATAAGACTTCTATAAATCAATTAAAATTTCCATTTATCCATGACATGTGTCAACATAGAATTAGTATACAATAATTGATTTAATACAATGATAATATAAAATATATTAATTACATAATATAATAAAAAAGTAACATTAATAGTAACATTAAGATATATTATATTATATTAAATAATAAAAATGATGAAAAATACAAACGAACAATTGAAAGTAAAATAAAAAAAAAGTAGTCGTTAGAAAAAATTATGCAAACCCCGGTCACCTTGACCAACTACTCTAAAGCCAATTGAAAGTTATACATATTCAAGATGGATGCAAAACTTGATGGATTTAATAAAAGTTTTATTTTTATATGATTTTGAAAACATAGACTTAAGCAAAAGGAAAAAAAAATATTAAAAACTCAAATAAAAAAGTGGATAAATATTAAGAATTAAAAGTTAACATTTTCCAGTATTAATCTATTTTAAAATTTTACTTATAAATTTTTTAGCAATATCTTCACCAAGTTCCGCTCTTCCTCTTGATCTTCGAGTCTTGAGAAACATTTCCTTTCTTGATGATTCCACTTTAAAAATCATGACAAAATGAAAACCAACAGTATACTCTAAACAATTACGACACAATATACATTAATATTTATTAAACTAACTATATAAGAGTATAAATATTACATCTCTACATTGCCCATGAATGCTAATTATGCAAAAGCCACTTAACTAATGCCATTTGGCAAAATGATAGACATATAAAATATTTAAATATAACAAGACCCTCCCATGAAAATCACAAACAAGTAAATAAATGCCACATGCAAGTATTGATCTAATATATATGTACGTACATATATGTAAAAATATTCACTTAAAGGATTATCGTAAGTTATAACTAACGTAATAACAATATTCATTTACATATTGTTGTAATAATTTGGGTAAATATTATTATTTAATCACATAAAAATATAATATATTAAAGTATTTATATGTCCATCAATGATTTTCCATAGAATGATGCATCATCTCTAAAAGCATAATAATCTTTCAAAATATAAAAAGGAAAGTATGAATGCAAAGAGTTGTGTTGTTGTATTAAATTCACTAAAGGTACGAGCTATTCTAAAAGGTACATCACATGCATTAAAGGGCATATCTCTTAAACAATTAAAATTCTTGAAATTCTATATACATGTATATAAATACATAAGATTTGGTATCTTAATATGAAATTCATAATTTATTATCAAACTAATAGTATGTTACTTGTTATCATAAACAATGAATAACCGTTGATTTCACATACATAACAAAAAAAAAGCTAAAGGCTAATAAAAAGGATTATTTCATAAAATGAATTTCAAACATTAATTGATTAATTTTTTTTTTTAATTTCAAGTTCTCAATTTATTCAACCTTACTATAGTTGCTTCATTTTGAACAATCAATGCCTTCATTTTTGTATAAAATTGAAACCAAATATGATTATAATTGTATAATAAAATTTAAAGAATTCCAATAAAAACACCATAAATAAATGTAATATTTGAAAAGGTAGATTATGAAGTAAGTAAAAACTTGTGAAACTATATAATAACATATGTTAAAAGTTATTTAAATAACTAAACCTAAATCAGCTTGGACCAAACCATGAATAAGAAATTATTATTGTTGAAATTTACTCCTCTTCCTTCTTCTCTTTCTTCATCATATTCTTCTTCTTCATTTTTTTTTTTTCTCATTTGCATGAGCATAAACACATAGCTCATCCAATGGCTTATGAATAGCTACGTTTTCAACCCTTATCTTAACGAATCAAAATCATCTTCAAATCTTAATATTTGGTTCATCTTGACCTTGTTTGAATCACTACAATTGTTTATTTTAGTAGAATCTTCATAAGAAAAAGATAAATTTCTTGAAACCATCAAAACAAAGTGTCAATCTATATCTCTAGAATTTTGTACATAAACTACTTGTGGCACTTAAGAAGTCATAATAAAAGGATCACTTTAGTAAAGTAATCTCTAGAAGTTAGCTTGTGTCGATCCATAATCGTCTTATTCTACTTTAAACCAAACACATTTAAATAAGACGATTATGAAACTCTCATGACAATCCAACGATCTCGTCAGTTGCATTATGACAAGTCATATTATCAACTATCAAATTTTAATCCCTCAAAATTACATAAGTAGATGTTAAATCAAATAAAGTAACTCCATAATTTTATGATTTGTATCATATATCATTTTTTTTTCATGTGAACCTTATATTTGTTGATGATATAACTAAAAAAGGTATGTGGAACATTACTTGACTCTCTCGCTAAATCTTTACTATAATCAAGAACAATGTCATTATCCTCAAGAGTGCTCAACCAACTTGGCTTTATGAGATAGTGTATTTTTCCATTTATGTTTTGTACTTTTAATTAGTTGGAAACTATATGTTAGTGCTCAATGCACTGAAATAATTTAACATAAATTTAAGTGTCTAATCACTAAATAAAATACAAACATAAGATTCAATACTTAAATTATATCAACTCACTTGATAATTTCTTGAACATCACCTTAATTGAATAAGATGTAACAATGAGTCTGATTCAAAGATGCCTTATCTACTACTATTAATTTTCCTTTCTTATTTCTCTTACCTCATATTAGATTATTTACTAAAGGAAATATCAAATGCATTTCTTCTTCCAATGTACTAATAGATTAATAATTCCTTAAAACCTTATTAAACCTAGTAGCGCAACTATCAAGTATCTTGTATAATATGATAGGTGCTATTTTACTAAGTATCGTTCAGCAATCAATCCATCTGGGTGGCTTCTATTTGAATATATGATTTTAACTTATACAAATATCGCTCTTTTCGATAAGGAGAGACTACAATGCAATGTTTCTTTTGGTAAAAGGCTCAATAAAAGAACCATAATATCAAAGAAGCTTAGTGGAAAAATCCTTTTAAGTTAACAAAGTGTTTATGTGAATTCAATTTGTGGGCAATGAACATCTTTTAATTCGATAACCTAACAATATAAGCATTTGAAAAAAGATCTTAACCTTATTAAGCAATCATTATAGGTTTTGGTTGTATCTTTTTAAATGTAACTTAAAGAAGATGATACGTGATGAAATATGCATCATGGCTTTCATATCTAAATATTTTCTTTTTCTTGAGACATTTGACATAAAACCATCAAGAAGCTTAGCCTTTTTGAAAACTTTACAAAAGACATCATTCTCTACCTTTATCCAAAGCATGTCATAGTAAACTTAGTTTTTCCTAAACTATCATAGACTCATCTCTAGTAGATCAAGATGAATTTTTACATGTCTTTAATCCTTCTAGGAACATGAAGCAATATGCATAAGATGCTATCACAAATATTTTTCTTTATATGATACAAATGAGATGGGCTCACAATATATGGAAAATTTGGATTAACAAAAGCAAAAGAAGAAGAAGAATAAAGTCAGAAACCAAAAAAGCTAAAGGTTGATCAATAGCTAGTGAACCAGAAGCACACTTTTGATTTTCATTTTTAATTTTTAATTTAAATATCAATCAACTTTGGAAAGCTTTAACTTTTCGCATTTGGAGAGTTACGAAGCCCATAATATATCAATAAAGACTTCATTGAATCTACTATTGTTTGGAGCAAAACCCCTTCACCGTTAGATTTTATTTTAGGAAAGTATATCTTAATTGATTTTCTTTCTAGATTTATCAGAATTCATATTTATTCAATTTCCTTATTTATTCTAAAATTGTTGGACTATAAATACCTCATGGACCAGTTATATTCATCAACTATTTACATTAGTACAAATTTATTCCCTACATATTTATATCTATCACGCTATACAACGCGCCAATTAGTATCAAAGCAAGGATAGCTACCAATGGCAATGTCAACAGTCCTCATGACAACATTCAAGAGTTTCCAGTCTCGATTCAAGATGATGATACTGAAAATGCATTACAATGTTTACAGTAATGGATGGATACAAATTCCATCATTTTGAAGAGCACTTTGATAAGATTGCAGATTGGCTCAATGGTCTAGGATTCAACACTCATAGGAGGTAAAATGACAGTAGAAGGCTAAGGGTAGACATAGGTCGTGATAACCTTATTAATAGGCCTACTCTACTTAATAGAAGAATTACATGATTGTAAAGCACCTAAACATGGTTGATGACAACCTTATTAAGGTAATAGAAAGAGAAACACTTATGACAATGATGATAAGTGTTGATAATAGTTATTGGGTACAACCCAATAGCCTAAAAGCCTAAGACTAGGATAACCCAAGACTACTTACCATGTGAACGAAGAATTGAATGAGTTCGATCTACATAGTTGAGTAGCCACCACACCAACCAGCTAGACGGCTACTACCATAGACGGACAACCCAAACCTAACTAAGTGTCCATTATGCTATTGAGTTAGTTGGCTCCTTTCCAATTAGACAACCCAAATCTTAGCCAAGCCCAAGACCAACAAACTAGAGGCTACCCTAACTACAAGTCTAGGATGATGATGCGCCTAGAGTAATCCCACTTCCTATATCCTTTAAGACATGACTCTTCAGTAAGCCTTTCCTTATCTATTTGTGTGACATTCACATCACGTTTAATATGACATAACAACCAATAACTCATCCCATACCAACTAATATGGTTCAAGTATACAACATTATACAACAATGATAAGGATAAGATAGGCACAAGGCCTAAGGGTAATCATTTCCTCCAATGATGTCAAGAAATCTCATCAACTCTCCTAAATCCATAGACTATACATCCCAACTTGACCAAAGGGATGGAAACACATCCTATAAGTACCCTCCTTTGGGTTCCTCACAAAGTAATTCTTGAATCTAAGTCCAAAGGTAATGCATCTCCAGGGTCGAATATACAAAGAAATATCACAACAAAGTGAACCAAATAGAACAAAAGAAAAGGTAGCAAAATCTAAGCAATTACCAACTGGATATGACAAACCAATCGATCCGACTCGGCCTACAATCTACCAAATATGATACACCAATCCGAACTGAAGGATCACTTACCACTACTTCTTGCTAAAAGGAACAGATAAGAGTTGAACGATAATAAGAACACTAAAGTTGCTTAAGGGATACTTGAAAAATATTCAATATTGATGATTGATGTTTACGTACAAATAAGTGGAGGTTTATATACCTATCCACTAGAATTACTTTACATATATGAAAAGACAAAAAGGGGTATCCTTACAATTATGTTACATAATATATACTAAAAAGGGTAAAAAAAGAAAAGAAAAGAATATTCAATACGGAAAAGTCGAGAATCCTTCTGAAATGTCATGCCAGAAGATACATGTCATGCAAAATTTGGATGTAAAAAATATGGTACAAGTGTGAAAGAAAGAGAAGAATTTGCAATCTAAGGCTAACCTGATCTAGATTAGGTCAGGGACCAATTAGTCCTTCTATAGGAAGGTTAGCTTAAATTGGGGTCGGATGCCTATGGTCTACTCGGGAGCTTGGCTCGACTAGTCTTAGGCCATCTTCTAGGATAAAGCATAGTTGTTGAGTAGGAGCAGGTATAACAGGTCTGATAATCAAATTGGTAGAAAATCAGGTTCGAATAGGAACCTCTGTCTCAAATATGGCTTTTAGCTAATATTCTCAAAGTGAGTCCTTGGAGTCCTCTAACTCGGCTGTGGGTGATCGATCTACAGAGTTGATTCCTATCAAAATGTCTCGCATACTCATATACTCATCATCTTCTCTATTAAGCTCAAATCCTTCTCTCTCTCTAAATTTTTGCTCACTACTAGGGTAACCATACTAGATAACCCCTCTAGCATAGTGACTCACCCCTTATATGTTTTGTAAGACAACTCCCTAATAGCTTAAACCTCCCAGGGTAGGCCTATAACCTTCCAAAAAGCCTAAAAACTCTACCAGTAAAAGATCTAAGGCATCGATAGGGATTCTAGAGATTTCACATTAAATGTAACATTCCCTACTTCAATGGAAGATTGGGAATAAAAAAGTTTTTAAGTTAGATTACGAATATTGATAGGTTCTTTGATTATTTGAAAATTCCAACAATAAGAGAGTTAGGTTGGTTGTAGATTGAAAGGAGGAGATTCTACATGGTGGGAACAAATTTGATATAAGAGACAACAAGAAGGGAAGGGTCTTATACAAAAATTATGTAGGATGAAATATTTTTTAATAAGGTGATTTTTACCTCCAAATTATGAGCACATCCTATTCCAACAATACCAACATTATCAATAAGGGAATAAATCTATGTATGAGTATATAGTTAAATTCACGAGGTTAGTAAAGAGAAACAACCTTCATGAATCAAAAGGGCAGAATGTTGCTTAGTATTCGGAAGTATTAAGACCAGCCTTAAGGGATAAGATTGGGATTTAAGTCATCAAAACCTTGTCAAAAGGTAAAAAGATGGCATTAGAGGCAAGATTGATGTGGCAAGAATGTAGCAAAAGAAGCTATGATGGTTATAGAGCTACCGAGGCTAATGAGAGATCCAAGTTAATATCAGAAGCAACCATCAAGGATAGTAGTAGCAAAAGCATACCAAAAGATAAGGTGTCAAGCAAATGCTAAATTTTAGAAGGTAATGGAAAAGAAGAAAAGAAGGTGGAAAATCTTTAGAACAAGCCTACTATAGGCAAGTGCTCTAAATGTAATCAACTAAGCAATAAGTCAAAGGACTTTCCCATGAGAAACAAAGTGAATATCACAAAGGAAGGAAGAAGAAGATGAGTAAATCTATTATGAACTAGATCGAAATGAAGATGGAATTATGACGATGAAGGCCAGAACTATGTGCTTAGGAGGTTAATGTAGTCTTCTAAAAAGGAACATCAAACTCAACATCATCAACTATTTAGGATCAGATGTAATATCAATGATAAGGTATTTGGTATTATCATTGATAATGCCAACTATAAGAACATTATTGATCAAGAAGCTGTGAAAAAAGTTGACGGTATAATTAGAGAAACATCATAATTCTTATACATTAAGATGGATTAAAGCCGCAAGGGGAAATGTGAAGGTAACAGAGATATACAAAGTATCATTTTCTATTTGTAAGTATTACAATGAGGTTTATCGTGAAGTACTAACATGGATGTATATGTTATATTATTTGGTAGACCTTGACAATATGATGTTGATGCTTAATACTATCATTAGAGTAATGTGTATAAGTTAAAGAATTATGTGAAATATACTTTATTGCCTTCTAAAGTTCAAAGAAATGTACTTTCTTGTCCATTACTAGTGAATTTCATTATGAAATTAAAGAGATAAGGGAGGTTTAGGTGTGAATAGTGAAGTATGTGATGATAAACGAGGCTGAATTGCAAGTAAGGAAGCATCCAAAAGTAATGTATCTTTTATCATAGGAGTCTAAGGACTTGATGTCAAAAGAGATTCCTACTAAACTACCACTTATGAGAGACATTTAGCATCAAATTGATCTTATTCCTAAGGTGAGTCTATTAAACTTACCTTATTGCAGGATGAATCTACCAAGAGAGAGTGAGATCTTAAAAGAGAAGGTGGAAGAGTTACTTCAGAAGGGACTAATAGAGGAAGCATGAGTCCTTATGTTAATCCTCTACTATGAACTCCAAAGAAAGATGGCAGTTGGAAAATATATATTGATAACAGGCTATCAACAGAATCATAGTGGGTACAAATTTCCAATTCCAAGGTTGAATGATATGTTGGATAGTTTGTATGGTGCTAGATGGTTTTCTAAGATTGACTTGAAAAATGAATACCATTAAACTTAGATTCAACATGGAGATGAATGGAAGAAAACATCTAAACAACTGAAGGACTATATGAGTGGTTAGTGATGTCATATGGATTAATTAATGTTCCTAGTACCCTTATGAGTTGACAAATCAAGTACTAAGACCATTCATTGGAAAATTTCTGGTTGTTTACTTTGATGACATCTTGATTTATAACTGTTCATATTAAGAGCACTTAATGCACTTGTGGCACATTCTAACAAGTCTAAAAGAGGACAAATTGTACATAAATCTTAAGAAGTGTACTTTTATGACCAACAAACTATTGTTTTTAGGATTTTTTATATCTACTGATGGTATACATGTTGATGACCTAAAGATCTAAGCAGCAAAAAATTAGCCTACACCTAAATTAGGAAGTTTCCATAGGTTGGCTACATACTAAAGCCATTTCATAAAAAAATATTAAGCAAAATTGCAACACCCATAACATGGTATTTGAAGAAGTGGAAGTTTCATTAAGGAGGAGGGGCAACCAGTAGCTTTGTTATTTTGAAGGAGAAGTTATGTATTGCTCCAATTTTAGCTTTCCTAAATCTTAACAACTTAGTTGATGTCAACTGTAAAGCAAGTGAAGTAGGAATAGGAGCTATCCTATTGATGGGCATATACCACTCTAATGGGCAAGTTCATCTAATCAATTTATAAAATAGATTAAAATGGATGTTAAGTCCGAGTGTCAATCCTACGAGAAATAAGTTAATTGAGTATATTTAATTGTTTTTAGTAATGTACCCTTAAATTATTCAGTTGCCAAAGTTCTCAAAATAGAAGAGTTAATAACTTAAAGACATAAAACAAAGATGCAATTACAGATTAAACTAGCAACAAAATAATGGAATTAAAAAAATTAACTAACAAGAAATAATTAAGCAACTAGATAACATAAATAATATAAGAATATCAAATAACATATAAACATAAATTAATTAATTAAGAAATTGCATTTTCCTTAGTAAATCTATATTGTTGTTTACTACCTAGTTCTAGGGAATTATTTAATCTCAATTGCTTTACCAAACCATAAAGATTCCTAATTCTATTCCATTGAAAATCAGATTTTGAATTAACTAGACTTGTGTCTCTAGCTAATTCCTTATCCTTGAACCTTCTCTACTTGAGTCACTTCTGAATAGAGCATTCTAAGATTGCATGAAACCTTCGATCTCGTTATTAGGTTGCCCTAATCTAAGAAGATTCAATATATCATCTCTAAGTGCACTAAATTTCTTCTAATTAAACTTATCTATTTACTGTAAGCCTTACGAATCTATAACAAACTTAGACGTTAAATTAATATCTCAATTAATATTAATCTAACAATAATAAAAAAGGTGTAATCAAATCACAACAAGCAAAATAATAGAATGAATTTCATAAATAAAGATCATCCTTTAAACATATAGCTCAAGAATGATTTACCAAGTTAATTAAAATAAGGACGTAGAAAAGAAAAAGAAAGAAGTGAAATGATTGAGAAGCCCTCTTTGTAATTCTTAAACCTAACAACTGCCCAAAGGGGCTTTCTTCGTAACCCAAAGCTTAAGAGTCTCTTTATAAGCAATGGTCCCAAGATTATAAATAACACCTAACAAAAATAGAAAATTGGAAATCGCAATATCTTCATGCTTGAAGTACATGGCTATGGTGGTTAGACGTAGCCATTCTTTTCATGCGAAACCTTGAAATTCAAAAGAAATTCTTGATGAGAGGATCATGTATAGGGATCACGAGCATGGTCCTCAACCATGATCTCTTTTGAACTTTTGTTCTTGCTTAAAATTCTTTCACTTAACTCTGTTATCTATACTTTTACTTCAATAAAGCTCAAAATTGCCCAAAAATCCTTAAAATTTTCATAATGTACTCTTGGAGTCCTCAAAAGAAATAAATAAGCAAATTAAGCTCAAAATAATACAAAATTAATAAGAACAAAATCGAAGTCAGTGCAAAATCACTATAGAAAATATATGTTATTCTTACGTTATTAAATACCTCTACACTTAAACTTTTGCTTATCCTCAAGCAAAACAATAAAAATCAAAGAAAATATCTTAAGGACAAGATAATTAACTAAAATTTTAGAAAAGCATACCCTCAAGGTTTCAATTACTTAGCAAAAAATTCTTTCTAGAGTCACCCTTATTCCTTAACTTCATAATGCATTTTGAACACTTAGATACTAATAGATTAAGAACTACTAAATTTCAGTGATTAATCTAGAGAATCCAAAGTTAGCCTCTATACTTGAGTAAAAACTAAACCAAAATTTACAATAGACATAAACTAATCAAGAAAAAGGCATAAGGATTTTCTTCGCTCTAACTTTAGAGGAGCAAAATCTTCCTTAATTATTTTTAACTTGGAAAACTAGAACAGATGTATGTTACATCAATTTATCCTCTAATTATCCATCTACTTCTCTCAATTTTCATTAGGAGGTAAGGTTTATCAATTCAATTTAATTTCCTTTTATTGGAGCTTGATTAGCATTGGGAAAGTACCTCATTCTTCTGAGGAATCGAAGCTGATCCTTACTAACTCAACCCTTTTTAATTATTTTAGTTGTTGTCAATAGAAAAGTACCTTACTCTTTGATGGAACAAAGCTCATCCTTAACAACTTCAATTAAATTCTACTTTTTCCAATTGGAAACTTCAATTAAATTAAACTATTCACTTTACACCTCCAACTACTTTGATTTTTAAAAAAACTTTCAAAGTACAATTCTCCTTTATTCATCCAATAAAAATTTTTGAAAAGGATAAATAATTATCCTCTAGAATCAAGCTTAGAAATCAAAATAACTAGTCCTTAATCTGTCCATATCTATCATAATCTCAAGTCTAAGTCTAAGCTTAAGATGAGGGTAAGTCTGAATTTTAAAGATTTAATTACTCAAATTTAGCAAAGTGTTTTAAATTCACAAAGGATTGAGTAAATTCGGGGAAAATAATTATGCTTGCATGATGTATATGGAGGGGTTTCAAAATTCTAAAATTTTTGAAAAAATTAAAAAAAAAATTAACAAAAGCTTAAGTGAATATGCAATAGCATAAATAATCTATTTTTCCCCTATACTTATGTTGTACATTACTCTCAATGTATATGATCATGTAAATCAAACATCTAGTGGGAAATAAGAAAAAATAATAACTACAATAAAGGAAAAGAAAAGAAACTACGAATTCCCTAATTTTCTTGTTGGATTCCTTTCAAAAAGAGTAAAGTCCAATAGCAGATTTCCAATGAACCGTCAAACACCTAATTTTCTTTTTACATCAAAACAAACTAACTATGAAAAAGAAAAGAAAAAGTTAATTAAGCAAAAATAGACTAAATAAAACTACTACTAATTTAAGTTTGTAAAGAGTCCATATCCTGCATTCTTGACAAATTACCAAAAAAAAAAAAACAGTTAGAAAGGCAAATAAAAGATTAGTTAGGTGATACATCCATCGAAATAGCAAAAATAAGCCAAGTCTTTGTGAAAAAAAAATGAAAAAGAGATCACTTTTCATCCTTGTCTTCCTCTTCCTTAATCTCATAGTTTATGGTTCTTTTATAGAATTTGTCTTAGGCATTGGTGGTGGTGGCGGCTAAATCTATAGGTGAGTCATGATCATCGCCTATTGCACTAAGGTCCAATCCATCTTATGTTGCAAGATCCTCTATCTCTTGAAAAGTTTCCTCATGAATTTCTTGAAAGTGCTAATCACTAAGGAAGATTTAGCTCGTGGCCTGGAGGATGATAAAGTGGCAGCCTTACTAACTGGTTCAAGTGGTAGCTTAGGTGCTAGTAGTAAATGCATGGACTTGATTATGTCATAGATGAGGAGGGTAGGATCCTTCATCCTTCTCACGTATGCCTCATTGTAAATATCAGGAAAGTTTCTCACCAAGCAGTTTATGAAAGGACCTACAAAATATATAGTTAAACTGCCCCGTAATGGCTTGGGTTTTCATGAACTAAGCCATCTTGAGTCCTAAGTTAAGGGGACAACGGATAATAATACTACAAAGATATAAAATGTCCCTTTCATTAACCACCCCCAGACTATTACCTCTATTGATAAAATTTTTAGCTAATACATAGTATATTAGCCTAAGAGTAAGGTCACACAAATTAGATGCCATAGATTTGCTAAGATTACACATACCTCCCTCACGACTAGACAAATTGTTCCATACAGCTGAATCAAACACACCTCAAAGTAGTTCATATGGTACTTTCAATATATTCTTGCATCATAATATAGTCAACTGAAAAAAGCCCCATATGGACCCCAAAATCATCTATGGGCATAGTCACCTCCCAATTATAGCATCTAAAGTTAACTGTATTTAGCTTGCCCTAAGCGTTAAGGAACTCTAGGGTGAGTTCTCTATATGCTAGCTCATTGATGGTCAAAAGCTAATCCCATCCACCAAATCCTATTAATTGGCGAACTTTAGTCCCATGGCCAACTTGTGCCAAAACGTTTTAGTTGATGTAAGTGAACTTATCAAACTTCTTCTTGGAAAGGTGCTCATACTTTTCTTGATGCCATTTGTCTTGGAACGTAAGCTGAAGGGGTTGTAAAATAGTGTAAGCTCTCAAAATCCTATTTAAGGTAATCGTATTTAGATCTAGGGCTTTTGGAAAAACTTATCCAATTGAATTCAAACTCTATTATTAAGTTAAAAAAGCTAGTAGAAGTGACCTAGCAAAGTTAAATTTTAAAAATAATGTCATAAAACCCCAATTCTAGGTTTAAAAGTGTAATTATTTAATGTAGCATAAAACTTATCGGAACACCTAAAACCTAGTTCAAAATATAACAAGGCTCTAGAGAAAAGTTATTGAAGGTATAAAAGTGAATAATAGTGCATAAAATACTATATAAATATATATATTTATGAATATAATCGGTATATATAATAAATATACCCGTAAATTAACTCAAAATTATATAAATATATAAAATAAGCGATAAATTCACAAAATTAAAGAGAAAATATATCTTAAAAATAAATAACATGAGTAAAATATAATTGTATGAGTTTGATTACTCATTAGATGTACCAAATATGTAGGATATATAATGTATATTAACAAAATTACTAAATATTAATATAATATACATAAAATATTAATATTTTACTTAAAGAACCAACCAAAACACATCCAAATGCTTGGAAAATTTTTGGAAATAGCCATAGCAACTCTAGATTAATACATTGCTGAATCAAAAGCTAACTTGAAGGTCAAAAGACACCTCCACCTTTGAAATTTGTGATGAAAAAGCAAAAATAATAAGAAAAAATTTACTTAATCTTTAAGGAAAATTCCAGCTAACCCAAATCAATATAAATAGACCCTAGGACTTCATTTTATATATTTAGGAACTCAAACCACTCAAAAGAAAATTCGAAGGAAATTATAGAAAAAAATATGAAAAACATAACATACGTTAACCTAGTATGGTTCCTCGACCAACCAGTAACCTAACATGGAGCCCCATAGGTCCTAAATAGAGCTACCCGCACCCTTATTGGCTAACATACCCCCACTAGCCAATGGTGACGGAAGCTCCAATGAATGCCAAGTATAATTTTTTGCCCTATTTTTTCATATTTCCTAAAATATACTAAATCACTTAGGAAAATTATAAAAAATATATTATTCTGTTATTATTTCTAAGATGCTTTCATGCTATATTTTTATTTTTATAAAATTATGATTAATTTATATACTTCCTTAAGAAATGCACTATTGATTTGCATTTTCAAATTAAAAATAAATATATCAAATGATGTTATTTTGGGCTCAAAAATTTTTTGTAGAATACTTATTACATTTAGTTTATTGCTATGTTGGCTGATTTTGATTTCATACATGTTTAGTATTTATTGTATTTTGACCTTAAAATGGCTAAAATGAGCATTTTTCTGAAATAAATTGATTTATAGAAATAGTTGATGAAATTAGTATCTAATGAATTCTAGATACTTGCAATGATATTAAGATACGTTGGAAATAATTTTGTATAAAAATAATATTATTTGCTTAATTAATTGTAATTTGGGGACAGAAATATAATTTTACATATATAAGCAATAAACCTAATAACATGAAACAAGGTCTTGGTTGAATTTTGTATAATTTTTTTAGTATACAAAAATTTTCGTGGGTTCATTTGGTGATCATAACTATTTATTGTGAATTTCCCTAGTTAAATGACTTAATTTACTAATTGAGATATGTTTTAGCAATATTAGACTAAAAGGTGACGATTATTTGATTAAATCCTAAATATATCTAATCTGGTCAGGTGTGATTAGTAGTTATTTATGTTATATTTTATAATAATATCTAACTAAGTTATGATATATGCTTAATAGGAATAAGAAATATTGGTTTTATCACATTTTACTTAAAAAGTTTTATAAAACTATACTTTATTTGGATAATATAGTATTAATATGATATTATTTATGGTATGAGTATATATGTATATTAGAATTTAAAATATCACTTAAGAGTTGTCCTTTAAAATAAAACATATATTACATACCATCAAATTCATATGAATTCAACGATACTAATTTTACTAAAATTGGATCATTCTAGGTAATAAAGTATGTGTTTTTAATATTACGGGAATTATCGTCCTACGACGACCTTTCCATAATTGAAATATAATTGATCAATGAAGTGAACATTTATATATGATCAAAACAATATATAATAATATAAGTACGTATATCATTAATATTAAATAACTTATATAATAAAACTATAACAATTAAGTACCTATATAAATATAACTATATATGAATAATATACTCCATATATATAGTTATGTATTTAACTTCGTTAAAATAACTACTTAAATAGTATTTCAACCAAGTTAGGTTATAATACAAAGAGTTAGATAGAACTCTAACGTTTTCATAAATCTTACAAAAACTAAATTTGAGTTTTAATATATATAGGATTTCCAAGTAAGCAAAATGTCAATAGTATAGAATTATCGAAGTGAGTATCAGTATAAATAAGTAGGAGTAATACTTTACAACATTTTGGAATATTATTTCAAAATACTTAAAAACTTTAGTACATTTTTAGTATGTGATTGTAATTTAGTTCTCTATGCATATACAACGCATGTGCTTGAATAGTAGTCTATTACTGCAGGAATTTAGCTCCACGTAATGTTGTTTTGTAATTATTGCTTTGATTGGATTATTTAAAATTGATTGATCACCTTGGAAATGATCTAACTTAAACTCAACCTAACGTCTAACCTGACATGCATAGCAACTCACTAGAAGTAATGACTAAGATTCTTGAGCTAAACACGGACCTCTTTAATGAGGGTCACTGAAATGGTCCTTTTCCTATCTTAGTCGAACCAAGTGACAGCAAAAGAAGTTACGGCAAGATTAGGGGTTGTGGTTCAAAGGTCATCTTGAGTGGAGGGTGTTCTCCAATGCACAAGCCCCAGTTTATTTTCGATTTGCAAGTGCAACATCAAACTTCTCAACTGGAATTAGAGCAAGTACAATTTCTCTAATCTCATAATAAATCGAATAATGTCATGCAATGACATTTTCTTATACATGCATTTTATCTAACTAACCTAGTTGAATACCTTACTTATGATGTGCTGAATGCATACTTTCGTTTCCGTCCCACATACTAAACAAGTTGTTGCTCATTCTCCGATACACTATTTTGCAGGTTCAGAATGAAATTATAAATATCGCACCTAAAATAAGAACTTTAGCAAACGGGGTTAAGAAGTGAGGATCAAGAAGAATTTGGTTGAATTTTGTTCTTATTATTGACTTCTTCTAACTACTAAGAAGACTAATCAAGTCTTGTCAAGGGGCTCGTTAATTTTCCATCTTTTGATCTATATATCGAATAACATATACTTGTAGGTTTTACCAGTACTCTTCTAAAAAGTCAAACCTTTGAGTTTGCTTTATCAATTATTTCAAAAGAATTATTTCAAAGGTTTATATCAAGAAGGTATTAAACTGGATGCTTTAAAATAATAGAGTCGAATACGCCTAGTATGAACAAGGTCTATTGTTAGATCAATTTCTATCTTATAACGGTTCACACTGCGGAACTATTACAACTCTACCTTTTTAGGGCATGACAAATAGCACTTAAGTTTTTGCAAGATGCGTACTTAACTCTAGGCATTTTCTAAAATAAAAAAACAAAAGAGAGATTTAAATGTGATAACAATAATAATTCATGCTTGCAAAATTAATTCAAGAATTGAACCATAGCATTCTTACCTATCTTATTGTTAGCTAAGGCACTAAGCAATTAAGGTAATAAATAATTCAATAATTTTGCAACATTCAATGATAAAATCATACATTAGCATATTGATGGGAAAAGTTCAAAATTAATTCTTATGAGCCTTATCAACTATGCCTAATCCTTGCAAGCTTTAATATTAAGTATGCAAATTTTCCAAAACCTTAATTCAATAAGCAAAATAATCAACTTTAGAGTGTTGGGTTCTTAAAAGCCTTAATTGATAAAATTATAGGTAACTAATTTTTTAAAATTAGAATCCAACCTATAATTTCATCATCTAAATCAATACGAACACTAATACTCAATATATCCTTATCAATTATAAACTTGTTTCAATTGCATCATTCATATGCAAATCAATTCTCTAATGCAAACAAACACCAAGCGCAACAAATTTCCTTTTCAACATGAATCAAAGATTTCAATTTCACAAACAATCACTTTCTCTCTCATTCTTTCTCTTTCTATCAATTTCCTTCATACTATCTTCACAAAGCAAGGATTTTTCTCAAAGTTTCTAGAAGATAATCAACAAACAACTCATCACATTTCATTACATATATTACATCATCCCTAGAAGTCAAGAGCTACACATAAGCACACCAAAGTTTCTATCTTGAAAACCTAGATAAAAATTAGACTTTTATGCAATCTAACAACAAATCCAGGAAAACAACTAAGTAAAGTAAATGTACATACCATGTATTTATTGATTTCATGCTTGGATTAAAGAGATTTGTGAGAGATTGTAGTAGGTATAGACGGTGAATAGAAAGAAATGTGGGTGCTAGTGAGATAAAGTAAAGAAAGAATGGGGATCAAGAAGAAATACTTGTGATTTTCAAAGGAGTAGCAACCATGGGTGGGGAACATCATCGTAGAGTGGGGCCATTCTCCTTTACCTATGCAAAATGGAACATCACATACATGACTAAGCCCATAGTCGTAGTCCTAGTCATGCTCTCCACTAAGCTTCAATTTTTCGACCTTTTCTAGGATAAAATTACAAGGGGTATCATGGTCCAAGTCCAAAAGTGTAGACCTTGTTTGTGATCTTTTCTAGAGGTTGAAAGTTTCACGCCAAACTCAATTTCTTGACTTAATTTTTTAAACAACCAAAAGAACTAAAAATTAGTGCAATTAAAGTGCAAAGTTACTAACTAATATTGCCTAATTACATCAATCATGCAAGAAATGTTCAAAGTAAGATAATAGATTAATTCTATATTAAGAACTTAAATTAACTTATTGAAAAGAAAACAACATAAACTAAAATAATAGAAATAAAAATATCTCAAACTTAGGTTGCTCCTAAGGAGCGCCTTTGGTTTACACCATTAACTTAACGATTGATAACTCCTTCTTTAGTTTGCTTCCAAACCCATTGGTTTGGTATTCAATTCAGTATTTCTAGCCAAGCTTCCTTATGACTTCTTGATAATAGATCTTGCCAACTGACCAAGTTGATTCTCTAAGTTCCTCAATAATGCCTTAGTACTCCTTAATGCGGCTTCATTAGCTTGGAATCTTGTGTTCATACTTTAGATGAACCGATTCAAGAATTCTTTGACATTAAGGGACCTATTTTAGTGTTATGTATTGCGATTCTGCTACTGTTGGTGCTGGCCTCCCCAAGAGAAATTATGATGATTTCTTCATTCTGGATTATAATTGTTAATGAAAGGATTGTTAACAAGTTGGTTAGCAACAAAATTAACATCCTCAATTTCTAACAAAACTTCATCTTGCACTAAATTACCAGGTTTCATTAAACTATTAATCTTTTTACTTAAATTTTCAACCTAAGCTAAGGGTAGGGGAGTATAAGGTGGGTAAGGTATGATTCCTTACCCATACCCTACCTTACAAGTGCATATTCCAAAATCTTTGTACCTAAAACCTACTCTGTGGTACCTTAGAACCATCCTGTATCTTGTGCCCTATAAATTCTAGAAGTATCTATAGAGCACAGGGTACTTTGTAGAACCTTTTTTTTTGGTATCTTTTTTCTAAATATTGTACAGATATGTAATTAATATTAAACATGTAACTATACTAATTGATTAAATAGTAATATTTGAAAGGTTTTTATATTTGTAACATATCTAACCGTAACAATATGAAACTTTAGTGAGCAGAATGAAGAATAATCGAAGCAAGAAACGTTCAACTCTTGGTTGAGTCATGCTAAATTAATTTTTTTCCTTTAAAATCATCAAAATAAATTTTTATCAAATTATAAAATTGTCATACACAAAATACAAACATAATGTTTTACCTAAGAAATGAAAAGGAATAAGAGAGAGGAACAAGATAGTGACATGAACGTATAATCTTAGGGTTTTAATATAGGTTGGAATAGGGTACCATAAAATATGCATTTTGTATACTTTAGAATATAGGTTACACGGTGGGTATAGGGTACCATAACGTTATACTTGTACCCTATTTTATGAGAGTAGGTTCTAGAAAGTTATTACTTGGAACCTATCCTATGACCCTCTTTACCTACCTAAAACCTTCCCTATATCCCTCTTTACCTACCCAGTACCTCCAATTGCCTCATCTATGGTTTAACACATGGAATAATTAAGTCTACTGTAAAATGTCTAGATTTTGCATGCAGTGAGGTAGTTTAATGTTAGGCAAATGCACCTATCAAACTGTAGTAATTGATTAAGTCCAAGTATCAATCCCTCAAGGACTTTAACTACTAATACTCGTTAGATCTCTATTATTTAACTGGCAATTTCAAGTTCAAGAATTTAAAGAACCTAAATTAAATTGCAGCAACTTACTAAATTAATCAACTAATTAATGAATATTTAAGATCTTAAACAAGAAAGTTATAAAATTATAGATAAACTCAAGATTGCAAACTGTATCTAAATCTTTGTTTCCCCTAAATCTAACATTTGATTCTCTCTAAGGATAATCTTATTTTTTTCTTTAATCTTTCTTAACTGAAAGAATTCTCTACTAAAGTTAATCACTTTTTCAAGCCAATTAAACCTAATCTTAAAATCACTTATTATAATCTCTTCTTTATATTATGACCTAAGATCGCATTATTGCATAATGAATTCTCTATGATATAATTCAAAATTCTAGAAAGATCTTGTAAATTCTCTCTAATCTTGCAACAATCTTTATCAACTATACTTAGATCTAACTTTATAAGAAATCTCTCGAGTCTCTTATAAGATATCAAATTCTAGATCACTACATTTGGAAATAATAATCTAAATCATGAAGCACACATAGTTGAATCAAGAAAAGAGTAAAGAATTAATTAGATTTAATAAAAATCATGTCAAAAGAGTAGATTTTGGTTTCACAAGACCTAAATACCAAAAATCTACTCTCTACACATCATAAAGTAATAATCATGAATCAAAGAATACAAAAAATTATAAGAGTAATTCATAAAATCAAATAAAGATTAATTCTTGAAGTTTTTTCAAAGCGTTGCTCGCTTGTGTTCTTCTCTTGAAAATCTCTTCAAAGATCATCTAAAAGTTCTGTCTAAAAAGCCCTAAAAAAGCTTTACATAAGAGTCGAGAAAAAGTAATGCCACTACAGAACACACGAGCGAGGATACGACCGTGTCCCCTAGTTATTTAACTCACTGTAAATGCTTCTGTTCTCCCTTTTTTTTTTAATGCAGGGAATGATACAACCAAGGACATGGTCATAGCCTTGGGTCATGTAACTAGCTATCAATGCTTAAAAATCACTCCAAATTTGCTTACAAATGACATAATCATATTATTCATTTGTATCAATCTTCAAACCTTTAGAACTTGCTCATTTTAACTTCGGATTGAGTAAAACTTGTTTCTATCTTCTCATTTTCTCGTGTAGATCATTTCTAAACCTAGAAAACAGGATTTTACTCAATTAAGTATCATCATCTAAAATAAACTCAAATTTCAAAGGAAAATCATCAAAAATCACCAAATAAAATATAACCAATTTAGAGCTTATACTAATCATGATGTAAACACCTTCTCAAGAGTTCCTTAAATCTCTCTTATGTATTGTAAAGAGTCTCATCATTAAATTGAATAAAAGTAGAAATGTTAGTCCTAATTTTCAACATCCTTGTAGGGAGGAAATATTTTCCTAAAAAATTTTCTACTATTGATTCCCAAGTAGCAATAGAGCCTTCAGGTAAAGGATTAAGCCATAATTTAGTCTTACTTGGTAGAGAGAATGGAAATAACCCTAACCTCTAAGATACCATTGATCTTGAATGTGTCACAAATTTCCAAGAAGTTTAAGATATAGTTGTTGGGTTCCTTGTCAACCAATCTGTCGAACTGGATGAATTGTTGGACCATTTGGATGATGTTAGGTTGAAGCTAGAAGTTGGTATAAATTGTAGGTTTAGAAATACTAGATTTAGTGCCAATCATCATTGGATTTGCGAATTCCATAAGTGTCTATTTGGCATCATCCCGTTATTCAAGGCCATGCCTTCTTGCTCACTTTCTGAATTTTCTAACTGCCCCTTTAGTTTAAGTAGCAAGCTTTAATCTACAGTATCATAATCTCTTCTACAAAGATGTCCCACTATCCTTTCAATTTCTAAGTTAAAGTCTACCAAGCTTCTATTGATACTCCTTATCATAGGTTATTCTGCTAATTCCTAATTTAGACTACTCTATTTTTGGCCCCCCAACAACAGCACAAAAACTTAATTTAGCGCATACCACTCCAATAGACAAGTGCACCTAGTTAAGTTATAGTATAGATTAAAATGGATATTAAGTCCAATTGTCGATCCAACAAGGAACTAGTTATATGAGTATATCTAATTATTTTTAACAATGATACCCTTTCATTATTCAATTACCTAACTTCTCAAAATAGAAGAGGCAATAACTTAAAGAACAAAAAATAAAGATGCAATAAAAGATTAAAATAACAATAGCAATAAAGGAATTAAAATAATTAAATAACTAGATAACATAAATAATATAAGAATATCAAATAATAGAAAAACATAAATTAATTAATTAAGAATAGCATTTTCTTTAGTAAGTCTATATTATTGTTTATTACCTAGTTATAGAGGGTTATTTAATCTCAATTACTTTACTAGACCGTACAAATTCCTAATTCTATTCTAATGAAAATCGGATTCTGAATTAATCGGACTCGTGTCTCTAGCTAACTCCTAACCTTAGAACCCTCTCTACCTGAGTCACTTCTAAATGGAGCATTCCAAGATCACATGAAGCCTTAGATCCCGCTATTAGGTTGCCATAATCTGGGAAGATTCAATACATAATCTCTTAGTGCACTAAGTTTCTTCTAATTAAACTTGTCTATTTACTATAAGTCTCGTAAAGTTGCAACAAAATCAGATATGAAATTAATATCATAGATAATATTAATCTAACAATAATGAAAACGATGTAATTAGATCATAGCAAGCAAAATCATGGAATGAATTTCATAAATAAAGATCACCCTTTGAACATAGGGTTCAACAATGATTTATTAAGTTAATTAAAATAAGGACATGGAAAAGAAAAGAAAAGAAGGGAAATGATGGAGAAGCCCTCCTTGTAATTCTAAAACCTAACAACTGCTCAAAAGGGCTCTCTCCATAACCCTATGCTTAAGAGTCTATTTATAAGTAATGATCTTAAGATTATAAAGAAAACCCAACAAAAATAGAAAATTGAAAGTCATAATATCTTCACGCTTAAAGTACATGATTGCAGTAGCTCAACGTGGTTGTTCTTTTTGCACAAAACTTTGAAATTCAAAAGAAATTCTTGATGAAAGAATCAAAGGTAGGGATCATGAGCGTAGTCCTTAACTATGATCTCTTCTAGACTTCTGTTCTCACTTAGAATTCTTCCGCTTCACTCTGTAATCCATATGTTTACTCCAATAAATCTCAAAATTACCCAAGAATCCTTAAAATCTTCATAAAGTACTCCCAAAATCCTTGAAAACAATAAATAAGCAAATTAAGCTCAAAATAGCACTAAATTAATAAGAATAAAGTTGAAATCAATGCAAAATCATTATAGAAAATATATGTTATTCTTCCGTTATCACCTATATCAAGAGAAAAGGTTAATGGCATTCTTCAATGAAAAGTTAAGTAGGGCTAGGTAAAAGTGGAGAACTTATGATATGGAGTTTTATTCAGTAGTATATTCTCTTAAGACTTGGGTACTATTTAATAGATAAGGAGTTTATGTTATACTCTAACCATGAGGCTTTAAAGTATCTAAGTAGCCAAAAGCAACTTAGTGGTAACATGCATGCTAGATGGTATCAATTTCTATAGAAATTTTCTTTTAGATTGAAGTATAAATCAAGTGTTCAAAACTAGGTTGTTGATGCTTTAAGCAGAAGAGCTCCCTTGTTGCTTACTTTGAGAAATGAATACATTGGTTTTGAGTAACAAAAGAGAGAATATAAGTAGGTTGAGGATTATGCTAATATTTGGAGTAAAGTTTCTTAGATCCAACATTCTAATGGATTTTATGTACATGATCAATTACCAATGCATGAGGATCAATTGTGGTTACCTAAAACTTCACTCTAAGAGCAAGTGATTCAGGAGTTGCATGGTAAAAGTCTAACAAGACATTTGGGTTGAGATAAGACACTTACTACAACAAAAAAAATATTTTATTAGTTACATCTGAGAAGGGATATGTATAAATTTGCTAAGAGATGCACTCTATGTTAAAGGGCTAAGGAATAGTCTAAGAATAGTAGATTGCACGTGCCTTTGCCTATTTCAGAATATATTTTGGAAGATTTTTGTATGGATTTACATTGGGTTTGCTAAGAACTCAAAGAAGAATTGATTCTCTACTTTTAGTAGATGATAGATTTTCAAATATGGCGCATTTGATTCCCTATAGAAGGACTTCTAATGCATTAGAAGTTGCTAGGCTTTTCTTTAAAGAGGTTGTTTATTTACATGAAGTTCTAAAATCTATGACTTCCGACCATGATAGTAAGTTTATGAGTTACTTCTAGAATATTTTATGGTGGATGTTTGATTCTTCTTTAAATTTTAACAACACAACCCACCTACAAACTAATGGGCAAATAGAAGTTGTTCAAAGAGCATTAGGAAACTTAATTTAAAGTATTTTAGGGATAAGGTAAGACTGTAGGATGTTATACTAGCTTAAGAAAAATTTATATACATAATGCTCATAGTGCCATTGGAAGATTTGCATTTTCTATTGTGCACACGAAAGTGCCACAACATACCATTGACTTGATTTAGTTATCTATAGGCAAGGGTAAGAACATTTAGGCCAAGCACATAGTTGAACAAATTGTTGAAGTACATAAGGACGTGAAGCAAAAGCTTATCTACAAATTAGAAGTACAAGGCAACTATTGACAAGCATAGAACAAGCAAGGCACTTAATGTGGGAGATCAAGTTATGGTATATCTTCGAAAGGGGAGTTTTCTTATTAAAACCTATAAAGTTATAGTAGAAGATGTGTACATCTTACAAGGTACTTCAAAAGATAAATGACAATACCTATATCATTGATCTTTATGATGACATGAGCATTTCCAAAACTTTTAATGTTGTTGATTTATCCTTGCATGAGACTCTTCTGTACTTTTATATCTAAATTTGAGGTCAAGTCTTTCTTAAGTAATGTATACTGGTGCGGACAAAATAGACTTGCAATATATAAAATAGTTAGATCAACAAATGCAAAAGAAGAATAAGGTCGGAAGTAGAAGAAGTCAAAAGTTGATCAGAAGCTAATGAACCAAAAGTATGTTTATGATTTTTTTTATTTTAGTTTTTTAGTTGAATATCAATCAACTTTGGAAAATCTTAGCTTTTCACATATTTAGAGTTACAAAGTTCGTAATATATTAATAAAGATTTATTTGAGTTGACTATTTTCTAGAATAAATGGCTTTACTGCTTAGCCCTATTTCAAGGGTCAAATTTGCAAGATTTAGCAAGATACCAAGCAGTTGAAGTTTTAGTGTCAATTTATGAAAGTATATCTTAGATTTTGTTCATTCCAAATTTATCAAGATTAGTATTTTATTTAGTTTTCTTATTCATTTTAAGGTTATTATACAATAAATATCTCATGAATTAGTTTAATTCATCAACTTTTTATGTTGATACAAATTTTTCCACATATATTTATCTTTATTACGCTAGCTACGTCACTATATGTATAGCATCAAGATTACGACAAACCCTATTATGCTCCTAATAAGGCAAATAAAAAAATATGAACTTTTTTATTGTCCATCATAACCAACCACATTTTGTTTCTTCCCAAAAGTATTATGAAAATTTTGTAAAAGGCTCGCATGCAATTTGATACTTAATAGTTCCACTGAAAGAATTCTCATCCTAACGTCATAGATGGTTAAAATCTAGAAATCTACTATTCTTATGTAATAACCCTTTCTGTTGTAGTATATATATCGATACCATATATCATAATTGCAGCATAGATATATATGTTCCCTTTTATGTTTTGACTAAACAATATTGTATAGAATAGAAAGTTACAAATTGTCCATAACTGTGCAAAATGCATTTTAAACATTTGATTACTTGAAAAGCTCCAAAAATCCATGAAGGTAATTTTATGTCATTTTTCATTAAGAAACTAAACATGTGCTATGAGAAACATTCATGTGGTTGAAACCATCGGAAGTTAATGTAAGGATGAGATTATGAGATTGTAAGGTAAACTTAGGGAAATTACATAAACCCCTCCTCCTAAACTTTGACTCAAGTATAGATTGTCCTCCTAAATTGTGAAAGTGTAATTTTTTATTCTTGAACTTTCGTGAATTGGTAAACAACCCTCTAAATTGAGAATAACCCCTTAAACTTTGATTTTAATATATAAACATCCCTTAAACTATACGTTGTTTAAGAGATCTTTATACACCAAAATTAAAGTTTAAAGGGTGTTTACACATCAAAATCAAAGTTTAAGGGGGTTATGAAGGTTATTTTCCAATTTATGAAAGTTTAAGAGGTCAAAAACTATACTTTGAAATCTTAGAGGGGAAATCCACACCTGAGTTAAAATTTAAGAGGATTTTATGTATTTTCTCCTAAATTCTTTCCAAGCCTTAACACAAGCTAGAAGTCTTAAATTTTCATCATTAATCCTCTCACATTTTAATGTTATCTCACTAATTAATCATCTTTATAAACATGAACAATCAATCTTGGAAATAAGAAAAGGTGCCTTAAAACCTTACCTTAATCTTAATTGTTTTACATAAAAAATTATCACTATCATCATTTTTACATATAACGCAACTTTCTTTCCAAGATATACTAGATACACAACGAGATTCTCTATCCTCACCCTCTTTCCAATGGATCATGCCATCATTTTTACATGCATGGACATCTTTTAATTAAGTCTACAATATTTCACTGTATTTTGAGCGTCATTGAATGATTCAAGAAACTTTGTTCATGGAATTACTTTTCACAAACTCTTTCATGAAAGCATTAAAACAAGCATTGTTCATTCCATAAGGATATTTTACAAGGTATAATCAAATGGTAAAAAAAAATTTGGAAAATTTTTATACCTAAGATATAACTCTTCATCTATTTTCTTAACTAAAATAAAAAAACTTCATAGTTTTTTAAATTTATAAAAAGCTTCATTTTTAGATTCATAGCTTTGAAAGAATCATGAATTAATCATTCGATGTCATCAAAGCATCTTTTGTACTCATCAATTTGTGCTCCTATTCTCTAATGATAATAAAACATATCTATAAAAAAAAATACATTTGGTATCCATTGTATGAAAACCTTTTAATATCAAATATCCTAAAACATCATTCTCTTTAACAAATATATATATATATATATATATATTCTTACACTTAAAGTAATGATATATGATTTCATTTCTTATTAAATAATGACATGTGATTTCATTTCTTATGGCTTTATGAGGAAACACATAATCTAAAAAAATCTCCAATTCTCTTGTGTATTGAACTTGAGATTAATCTAGAAATCTAACTCTTATCCATAGTTTAAATTAAATATTTGAAAATCAACACTATATGTATTGCTCATTAAAGATCGTTATATGAAGTTATAAATATAGAGAGAGAATTCTAAAACCTATTGACTCCATCTTTGTTAGGTTTATAAAACAATAGTTTTCTTTTAATGAAATAATTGGTGAAGTTGAAATCAAATTATTCTAATTCCATCATAACAATTTCTTTCAATAACAAATAGTACATCAACTTTAAAAAAATGTCATTCATCAAATATGTTTTCAAACATTTGTAGATACTCTATCATAATAATTTCCTTTAGTAACAAATAGTACATTAACTTTAAAAAACATTATTCATCAAATATGTTTTTAAACATCTAGTCTCCCATTGGAATTAGCCAGAGTTTGTATTCCCTTACCCATAGTTGCCAAAAAAAAAAAAAAATTGTAGATACTTTGAATTTTATGACTTCCAATAATGTTATGCTCCCCTTTTAATTTTTTTTTTAATAAAATGTAAGAGTATTCTGCCTTTAACTTACTATTTTGCATTCTTAACTATATCCAAAAATCAAATAGTACATCAATCTTATGACTTCCAATTATGTTATACTACCTTTTTATTTCTTTGTTTTTCATACAATGTAGGAGTATTCTAACTTCAATTAGCTACTTACATTCTTAAATAAATCTAAAATCTAACTCTTTGAATTCAATTGAGGAAAGGAAATTACTTATTACTCTTATTATTATCTCTTATATATAATGTTTCAATTACATATAATCCAACATAACTATATATATATATATATATATTTACTTTACGGTGATGATTATTGTGAAATTTGAATTTAATTAATCAAAAAGATGTAATTTACAAAATCTTTGAATGTTTATCCTTTTCAACTATATAACTTATAGATGTAAGGGTTAGATGAAGCAAATTTATTCCATCATAGTGACAGAACATGACAAAACTAAAATTATATTATATACTATAAGTGAATAATACTCTCTTCAAATTAGTTTATAATATTTTCAATAAAAAAGAAATTCAAAATCTCATCAATCTTTCTTATCTTTTATTTGTTTGCATGCATTTTATTTTAAAGTTTTTACAATACTAAAAAAATATACTTAGTTAAAATACTATCATAATTAACATTTTGATGATGTAAATTTATAGATTGTTATTAATTTGGCATGACTATTATTTTTTAATCATATAAATATATATTACATATTAGTTCTTTATGTTGTACTTATATAAAATAATATGCTACTTACTAAGAGTTAACCCTTCAAATGACAAGAAAACAATGCAATATCATGTAAAGATTATGTTATTTCTAATTAAGTCATGTAGAAGTTCAAACTCATTCATAACTATTTTCTCTTTTTTTCCCCAAAAGGACATGTCTTTTGATTACTAATTTATCAAAAAGAAAAAATTATAATAGTAAAAAAAGTATCAATAATGAAAATGCATGGACTAAAGTTTGAATAATTATTATAATTTTTTTTAAATAATCAAAATCATATTTAGGATATGAACATTACAATGATATTTTATTTCAAAGAAAAAAAAAGAAACATCATATTGTTATGAATAAATATACATAGGAAGGATTTTTTTCCCCAAAGAATTGACTAATATTATTACATATTAAATTGAATTGAAAAAAATTATAATATATTGATATTATAAAAAATTATGAAAACATATTATATTAAGTTATCCTTCTCTTTGAAAAGGCAAATACTTCTAACTCATATTTATAAACTCTCTACACTTGATTATTTATAGATATGTATTTAGGATAAAATCGAGCTTGGCTAAAAGTTATCTTTTTTATTCCGATTTGATTTGTTTTATTTTCTTTTTTATAGAAATTCATGTGATAGATTGACTTTTCATCGAATGGATTTACATATAAAAAATTGATAAAATTGCTTTATTTGACCAAATAATCTTCAAGTTACAACTGGATTTGAATCATTAAAAAAAAAAACTTAATAAAAACTACATGATTCTTCCAAATCTTCCTTACCAAACCTCATTCTCTCTTTCCTCTACTCTATAAAAAAAGAAAGAGCTTTTGACATGTAATGTGCAATAAAAGTTTGAATAATAGTTATAATTTTTTAGGATAGAAATGCAAGTATAAATTAATGCTTTTATGTATTACTAAAAAAAAAAAGACATTAAGAAATTAAGTAGTATCATGATATGCAACATATATATTAGATATATTATAATGCAAATAATATATACATATGCATCATAAAGCCCATACCACTGTACGAAGTTGTGTTTTGAAATATATTTATGGTTAAAAAAAATGGACTTATCTAAATGATTATCACAATTAACATTTGAATTAAAAATACATATTAGTAAATTGTTAATAATTAATATTTCATTAAAAATATTATATATATTCATAAATCATTAAGATATGGTGTGATCCCTATTACCTAATTATATAATCATATATTATTTGTTGATTATATATGACAAATCATAGCTTTTTCATACTTATATAACATATTAAATGAAGAAGTCATATTTATAGATATACTATATCATAGTCCTTTTATGCTTACTATGAAATACAAATCTTCCTTAGAATATGGTTCTTTTTCTTAGCTTTTGAAATTATATATTATAATAGATTCATATAAAGCATGCAAATACCATAAGTTTTTTTTTTTCAATAAAGATATGCTTTTTGAATATATAATCAAAAGAGAAAGCATTTCCATAGCAAAAATAGATAATGAAAAAATCATAAATGATGAAAATATACTATTGCAAAAATTTTATAAAGAAAAGAAGTTTTTCAAATTATATATATTAAAAGATATAGATAGATAATGCATATAACACCCTTTGAAAGATTTTTCATATCTTCTTGTTATTTGTTTGAAATTTATTAGTTAATGCAAATTATTTGTGAAATCTCTCATGATATAATATCTAAAATATTTATTATCATAAAAATTAATTAAGCTTTTTACTTGATATTTTTGTCAAATTTTCCATATATTGATATATTAATTTTAGTTGTTGACACAAAAATTATTGAATAAAAAAGGAATTGAAGTTATCTTAGTCCAAAGTGGGTACAGTTGTTCTTATGTTATGAACTTTTTAAATATATAATATGTAGAGAAATGTTCGTTTAGGTAATTTTTTAAAAAAATCCATACTTATGTAATTGTTTAGTTCATCGTTGTTTATAATTATTAAATTGCAATGTTTTTTTATTGGTTATATTGCTTGGGTAACTATTTTTTTATAATAGTTGCATGTTTGGTTTATCTTAGCAATAATTCTATAAATGATTGCTAAAACTTAATGAGTTAAAATAACAACTTGTATAAATTGTGTTGCATTTCTTCAAGAAGATATTAAATATACAATATATTTTGTCACTACTACATTGTATTATTAACTATGCACCACCACCATGTGAGACCCCGTAAAAATTGGCCTGTAAGTTTACTATTGAATGGTTTAGATATAATATGTAAAACTTAAGGCGATTGTGAAAGTTATTCAATTGAGTGATGAAACTTTTTTTTTAAAAAAAAAAGTGATCATTAGATTAGATTTGGAAATGTAAATAATAAAATAATAATATAGTTACAATATAGTTATATGGATATTAAATATTATAAAATAACATGGAATAATACTTAGGAGCATGGATGAACACCAAATGTACTGTAATTATAGATATATACATCTATAATTGCCTAAAAAAATGTAATTAAGTAGTAAAATATATTAAAACATGTATCAAAATAAAGGAAAATAGTAAATAATAAGAAAAAAATAATAATATGTGGCATTAAGGAAGGTGTATACATAAATTTAACATGTAAATTATATGTAGGAAGGTGTATACATAAATTCACTAAGTACCTTAAATATATACATGACATGATAAAACCAATTCAACAATTAATAAATAAATCTCCAAGGTAGGTAGAAATATGGGAGACTATAAGGAAAAGAGATGTGGCCACCTAAGAGTTATAAGGTAAGGTGATGGTTTAGGGAAATATGTGGAATTAACACCTACACTTCATGCATAAGATTCCACCGAATCTCACCACTTTATAAGTATTCAATCATTTGTTGTTTTCTTCTTTAGACCAATTGTAGTTCTAATAATCTTAAGAAAATAGAAAAGTATGAAAAGAAATTATAAAAACAATTTAGGATTTCTTAAGGACATTAAAGAATAATAGAGTCATGTTATGTTTGGAGGATACAAGACTAGCACTATCTTACGATAAAGCACTCCTCTTTAGATGGTTTCAACATGTATCGCCAGAAGGAGGATGGAAAGCAGATTGCCAGTAAGTCTCTATTTCTAGTATGATTTTAATTTAATTTTTAAAAAATAACAAATGAAATCTATAATTTGTAAAACTTGATATTCATGAGTTATTTTAAATGACTTTCATGTAAAAATATTGATTATATGAAATTGTTCACTTTTATATATCTCTCTTAAGAAATCATCGAAACTAAACCAATTTCACTTTTGTTTTTAAAATCCTTATTAATGTTCTTTTGATTCCAAAAATTTTTCTGTAAAATACTAACTCCCTTCAATAAGGATAGTTAAAATGGTCATTTCCCTAACCTCAACTAAACTAAGTGACAAGCGAAGAGGTTGTGGTAAGAGTAGGAGCCGTGGTTTAAAGGTGGTCATGGGAGGAGAGTATTCTCCATTGCATAAGCGTGGATTTAGTTTGATTTGAGTATCAGTAAACTCCTCAATGCAGGTTAGAGCGGATATAATTTCTCTGACCTTACAATGGACTAGATAACATTGTATGATATCGCAAATGATTGATTGAATTGCATTTCATTTCATTATAATTAATAACCCTGTTTGTGTTTGTACGGTATTCTTCTATCTTCATCCCACTTATTGAGCTAGTTATGCTCAGATCCCTATAGACTTTTTTGTAGGTGATAAGTAAAAGTTTTCAAGATGCACAAATATAACCACCTAGAGGTTAGTGCGTAGTTGGTTGAAAAAGTAAACAAAGAAGAATCTACTAAATTTGAGCTTTTGCTTCTCTTTTGTTCTATGGAAACTAATTGGGAATCTTTAGAACGTCCACTAGTTTCTTATCTTATTGTAAATATACTTCAAAACTTGTGGCTTTTGTGAACTCTTGCTATGAGTTATAATTCTCTATATGAAAATGCATATATAAGTAATGTTATATTACTCTACGATAGGTTATCTAAAACAGATATTTGAAAAGCTATACCACAAGTTTTGTTATTAACAAATATTAAACTGGATGCTTCAAGCTAGTTAAGTTATGTATGCCTTGTGTAGATTGTGCCTACAATAGTAGCTATGAGGTCAATTTCTATCTTAGGTCTGTTTACACAGTAGAGCTGTTACAACTTCTCTTATTGGAAGTGTGATAGTTTTGAGTTAGTTTTATTATAATATTCTTAAGAATTCACCTAAAACGTAATTCTTGAGAATTTGCTTTGAAGCATCATAAAAAAAAAAAAAATTGATAAACATCATAGGTGAACATTGAAAGTAGGGAATAAGTGGTAATAAAACAAAAAGAAACTTAACTTTCAATTTATATCTAATATAAATATACATAAGAGAAATATAGGAAGCGTACCTGATAATATTAAACTATGGAAGACAACTAATTAATATAAAGACATATCAGTAGAACCTTAGAGTAACACTTATTATATGCTGACTAAATTTCGAATAGTGAAAGAAGGAATGGCTTATAAAAGATGGCATCTTACTTTTAGGGTTATTGTTAGAAGTAATTGCTAGAATAGTTCTTTTGTATGATAGGAGAATGCTTGGTGAATCCTATTTGGAAAATGTAGATTTATTTCTCATGAGTATATTACATGTATAGATAGTAATCATTAAGTTCAAGCAAATTGATTATCATGCTCTCATTTATGATGAATGTAGAGATTGGTAAGTTATTCAAATCCATGAAGTTAAGTTTGATAATAAAGTATTTGTTGTACTAATGCAATATTTGTAGAATTAAACAATCTATAATTTAAGAAGCTTAGGGGAGGCTAGTAATAGTTGGTGAGAAGTATGTTGTGATCAAAGTGAAATGTGATGTATAGATTTTGTCAAGTTCAGGATAACAAGTAAGGCTTGATTTAATTTAGTGAATATTACAAAACCTGATTCAAATAATTTAGTAGAGGATTATGAGATAAACTTGAAAATAATTGATGTAGAATAATAAAGTTAATTGGAGGATGTTGTATGCTCTTAATAAGATTGTAAGATATATAACAATTGCAAAATTTATCCCATAAATGTTAGGCAAATGAAAGATAATGGAAAAGAAGCTAAAGATTATATTACAAATATAGCTTTAGAGAATAGATACTTACAGATTAGAAGGGCCATGCTAATAATAAACTTAGTATTGCATCTCCAATAGGTGTAAGAGTAGAGAAGGAACTATTTTAACGATTGTACTTAAGTTTCTATAAAAGTACCATAAATTCCTAAAGAATTATAACTTTGATGATGCCAATGAGGTACTTTCTAGCAAGATAAAAAGAAAGGAGCTCCTATCTTGCTAATATTACTCATAATACGGCTAGTGTAATTTATCCCTAGATGTTATCCTCAAGGATTGATTAATTGGTTTTCATGTTTCTCTAAACTAGAGTAGGTATGCAAAAGTACCTTTAAAGCCAAATAAACCTTACTCCGGACCTGTAGTACTTGAAGCATCACAAGAAAATCAGTAATTTGTAGGACACTAAGACAATATTCAATCGAGTGGGTAAATAATCAAGAAATGGTTCAAGGGTGAACTAGAGGGTAACATAGAGGAAAAATCTAAAAGGGGAGCTAGAAGTGTATATTGAAGAAGATCCTCATAAGGATATATATGTTGTAATGATGCAGGCTATAGCTATTATTGAGATGAATGAAAAGGCAGGAAAAATTAAAAGCGAGCAATTAAAAGCTAATTTATAGGGTAAATTAGAACCTATATCAAAAGCTTAAACGGCGCCTAATTCGAAGGTTGATCCTATATAGAACAAGAATGTGATTCATAAGATGATGATTAATGACTAAGTTAAGGAGTTAAATGAAGATAAATCTTATGAAGAAATTGCTATTCCTGTTAATCTTAAGATAATATTAATAAGAATCGATTTACAACCATATTTAAGCTACAGCCAACCTATTTCAAGCTGAGGCCAACTTGCCCCAATCAAGGCCTACCTAATACTAGAAGGCCGAAAAGGGAAAGAAAGATAGCTCTACAATAGCTCTATCAGCTACCGAGAAGACTAGGGACCAAATAGCCAAGGTCCCAATCCCAAAGACTAGCTTCACATGGCATTGAAGATCTAGTGCCGACCAATCCTAAAGCTCGGCAATTATGGGCCAGCCTCATAGGTAGCTTAACTAAGAACTGAAAGACTTTGGTGACCTCAAGTCGAACCAAAACATCCAACTACCGACCTTAACTAGCTTAGATCCTACTTAATTCAGGACAGCTCGGATGACCCGCATGCTAGCCTTCCTACAAAAATGCATAGTTTTTGTGCATTTGTAAATATTTTCTTTATTTTAATCGTAGGCCTAATCTTAGGCCTTGTACATTTTTTCCACTAAGGTTTTAGAATGTATTATAAATAGTATATTTTGTAAGTAGCAGTCAACTTTAATCATCAAAATTATCAAGAATTTCCTCTTGTAAGGCTATGTTATGCTTGTTTCCTTTTGAACGATTATTGAGTGTGTTATTACTCTTTAAGCTTCTCAAGTTCTTGTCAATCTTCTTTTGAGATTGTGGCAAATCTCTCATTTGAGTGAGTTAGTGAGTTATATCTAACCCCTCATTTGAAACCCCGAGCATTGATTTGGTTCTTGTGAGTCATATCGAGACCCATTTCGTTCTCAAACCCTTATTGTGTTTGTATATTAGTACGTGATATCCTTTCACATTCACATTCACATTCAAAACCCTCATTTACTAAATTTCCCTGCTAACAACCCTTAAGTCTAAATACTAATTGAACGTTCGAGCTTTCTACATACTCTAACCCGTATCATAGTACAGCTAAGTATTAAATCAACACATGGAAATGATGATGGCTTACCTAATGGATGTATGGAATGGAATTCTTATTGAACAAGATGGTTGCCATTGATAACTTAAAAGATGACTATATCATGATAGCTGGTTTTATTTTGTTGGGACATTAGCATTTGATTATGTGTTACTTGTTAACTTATGCAAATATACATTTAATCCTTTAATATATATATATATATATTGTTGTACCTTTTTGATGAATGTACATCTTTTAGTTATGTGCATATGCTGTAAATATTTTATATATTTAGTAGTTCAAGATGTAATAGAACTAGATGTGTTTTGGTAACTAGTCTTGTAAAACCTTTGTATATGCTATGGTAGTCACTGAATTTGTAATGTTTAATGTCAAATAATACTATAACTAGGCTGTGAACCTTTAAACCCTTACTTAAATGATTAACGAATCGAAGACTTATTTCTCTAGAGTCTGTAAGCAAATGCAAGGGAAATAAAGGAAGTATGAGGTGGATAGTAGAAAATCCTTATGCTATGTTGAGGCATGGGAAGTGTTGTTATTATATGATATCTATACCCAATTATAAGGAATCATTAACTCTTAAATTATATAAAGGAAATAAGATTAGATTGTTAGATAAGTTATGATTGAACATGTATGCAAGTATGTTAGGATATTAGTAATAGGTTAAGTAATGATTGATGGTGAAAATGAAAATAGTAACGAAAAGTTTGGAGAGAATCAGGACTCTCAATCACAAGTTTCTGCATTGTTCTAAGAACAGCTTAGACAAGATATGCCCTGTTCCAATAGGAAGTGAATTCTAGTGGACAATTACTCACTAGCAATACCTATTACAATACGGTAACAAAGTACAATGATTTAGTATCTTATTATAGGAGGACATAGAAGGGGTAGAAAATCTTAGGAAGTGGAGTAGAGAGTGGATAGACCTCAAGGAATTGGAAAGTTGTTTGAATTTACTAAACCACATGGTGTCTTAAGTTAAGATGAATAAGCCACTTTAATTGACAATTAGTTAGTTAAATAGGGAGAAGTTCAGAATCTTTTGGAGTTGCAGGATACTAAAGGTTGGTTATGGAACATTCATACTAGAATTAGCAGTACAAACCTAGTGGGACTTAAAGGATAATTGTTTAAGGAAAGTATTACTTAATAAATATATGGAAGTGAATTTAGTCAGGGACAATTCTATAGAAGTGTTTAGACAAAGATTGATAGGGATCAACTCCCCAGACCAATCACGCGCAACCAAGCTAGAGTACTCCGAGGACTTACATGGAGAATATTAGCTTGAAGCCCCATCCAACACAAGGATTCTTATTTCAATCTCTATGTTTCACTCTACTACCGACCTAAATACTGAGCTCTCACGTGCGCCGACATAGTTTTTGAAGTTGCTAAATAAATGTACCAACTTGCCAAGCATATAGGCTCACCTACTGAACAACCATGACATGACCCAGATTGCATCTAAGCTGACCAACCTCAAACAACTGATTGAGCCGATCTCCTGAGCCAACCTCCAGTACCTCGATCCCAATCTAAGTAGAATACTATCTAGTGACTAATTGATTGAGCTATGATCTGATCCAGATTAGGTCGGCTTTAAATACGAACTCTCTTTTCTGCATTTTGTTCGAATTGTACTATACCTCAAAACACCAACCACTATACGACAATTATCTTCTAGCACAACATTCCAAAAGAATTCTTTACTCTTTCCACACTGAATATTTGATCTCTTCTACCCTTTTTTTTTTGTATATTTCATGTATTATAATTGTAGATTACCCTTTTTATCTTTTCATACATGGTTGTAACCCTAATGGGGTTTATATACAATGGGGCTAATATATAAACCCCATTCATTTTGTATACAGGAAGGAATCACTCTAATCATCATATTATTATAAGTTTCCTTTTTAAGCAACTCTAGTATTCTCATTATTTTTTTAACTCTTATCTATTTTCTTTCATAAGAAATAGCAGTGAGTAACCTTATAATTCGAACCAGTAAGTCATATTCGGTAGATTGTAGGCCAAGTATGATCAATTTTTGTGTCATATCCAATCAATAACTACCCGAATTTCACTAGTCTTCTTTTATTCTTTTTTTATTCTCTTCATTGTGATACCCCTCCATGTGTCCGACCTCAAAGACGCATCAAAGATGGTATAGGAACAATTTGAGTTAGGAAATGAAGGCACAAATGTGACTTAAAATAAGGGTGTAAAGAATGGGTTGATTTAAAATACACTAGTCACATTCAAAGATAATCCCAAATTAAAGAAGGAAATTGTTTCTTACTGGATTAAATCTTATTATACACTACAAGTTAAGGGATTATTGTTTTACCCCTATTAATGAGGTGATTGCTAAGGGATGTTAATCCAAAATAATCATTTAAGGATACAAGCTTAAGGGAGATAAAAGATTAGTATTGATTCTCAATTAAGGGCCCTCACTTAATAAATCTAACTGAGTGTTAGTACTTTCAATTAGAAAAGAAAGAACTAGTACCTTTGATAAATAGTCTTATTTCATCTGTGCTTGGTTTGAATTTGTGATAAGGATGAAAATATTGAGAGCTAGAAATTCAAAGTATGTTACTTCCATAGATATTATGTTCAACTTAAAAGAGAAATACCCCAATTGCATAGATAGGGAGTACAAAATTTAAAAACATCTAGCAATGAAGTTGGTTAAGAGTCATTAGTGTTGAAAGAATAGATGTTCTTCTAACCATGATCCATATATATAATTAAGGAACTAGAGATTTTAGGGAACCTAATATATTACTATAATGGCTCAAACACTTGCTATGGAAGGCATATTGAATGATAAAGAGGATTTTACCGAATGGATGAAAAAATATTATCATGATGACGTTGAAGAGATGTTGGAAGTTGGAGAGGAAATTGATGAAGGGCTTATGATGAATACATACTCACATCTCTTAATTGTGATGACAATTGAAATATAAGTTGAATTAAGAAAGCTAAATCTCAAGTTTCACGCATAAAAGAAATTGGTTAATAATCATGGTATACAAGATAATTCAGAAGATATATACATGCAAAAGGATGAATTACAAAATTGCAATATTGATATTGACGGGCTCATTCTCTACAAATTAGAAGTTTGTGGATAGAAAAGAAGTTAGAATGATTGGAATTAGCTCTACTTGTCAAGAGTAGAACTCCTATGGAAAGAAAGGAGCCAACCTGAAATGTCATAGATTAGGATTAAGGTAGAATTCTAAGGGAAGAAAATAAAGGTAAACTATAATTAGTTGTTATGAAAAGAATGTAGCAGAAATAAAGATAGAAGAAGGTAATTGAAAGTTTTGGGAATTACCAAAAGCACTAGACTTGTTAGAAGTATATGAAAGTCCAAATGTATCTTCGAAGAATTGTCTATTGTGACTTTACATCGAAAAATTTCACTTTATGACTAAGTAAGTTCTAAGGATAAAACTTGTAGTTAAAGACTCATATTCAATGTCTCAAATAGAACTTTAGAAGTTAAAGAAGCAACCTTGAGAACCATTGGGTAAGGGATTTATATACTTAAGTATTTTCATGAATAACGCCTATATTATTTGAAAGGAAGATACATCTGGTACTATGAAGCTGTGAGTAGAAAAAAAGCGATTATTAAGACTAAATATCTACTATTCCTAATTTACAAAGGGTTTGATTAATTGTAAAGAGCGATTGTGTTTTCCTAAATTAATTTAAGGTCAAGATATCATCAACCATGGGTTAAGATGGATGATGTCCCTAAAATTACATTCAGGACACCATATGAACATTATGAATTCTTGGTGATATCTCTAAAGTAACCAATACACCACTTGTAGTCATAAATTCAATGAACCATATGTATACCAACAGTCTCAAGAGGAATTTGTTGAGGCATTTATTAACAATATTCTAATTTACTCAACAACTATGGAAGAATATGCAAAGCATTTTCTGTTAACCTTATAAAAGTTAAGAACTAATAAATTGTATGTTAAATTAAGCAAGACTAATTTATGGATTGCATAGGATTTCTTTCTTTGAACTGATTGTATCTGGAGGAGGCATCTCTATAGATACTGAAAATGATTAGATTAGTGATAGAATGGAGATAGTTGATAATCAATACTAGAAAAGAAGATCCACTAATGCAATCATGAGTACAAAAGAGATACAAGGAAGCAATACACTTCATATGAGCAATGGAAATGAGTAATCAAACATAGAAATGGAAAGTCTATCTTTCATTTTTTAAATCTCTTATTTTGATTAACTATTTCATATCACATCATGTCATCTCTTGTTAAGTAATGAGTTCATGTCAATGTCTCTTCTCGTAATGAGTCTATTGATCAAGAATCACATCCGTTCTTATTTAATCAAGTTGAGTTGATCTAAATTGTCAACCATCTTATTTGAGATCAAGATGGAAAAAAAAAAAGTCAAGATTTTCCAAACCTATTTTTGTTAACCTTACATTAAGCTATATGAAGAAGCATATTAATAATTATGGAAAAAATATAGCCATTACGAAAAGAAAAGTGTGAATGAGAGGAAAAGGATGGGAGATATATGATGCTTAGTAGGTTAATATTATTAATGATCCTGCATTAGTGATGGGAAGAGAAACGAAGGATAAATCAACAAGAACATTTAAATGGCTATAATGCTAGGTTAGAAGATGAAAAGTTTAGTATGGTTAGAAGACTTCGGTAACGAAGTTAAGATATGCTTGATATCAAATTTGGAGTACGAGAGGAAACAAGATGAAGAAGTTAGAAGGTGAATAACGAGTCAATTCAGAAGCTTAGTTAAAGGGTGATTCAAAAGATTTGAAATGGATTACAACATTAAAAGTAAGTATAATTTTCTTTAGGACGAAATTAAAAGTGTGATAGTTTCAAGGACGAAACTATTTGTAAGAAGAATGGAGTATGAGACTTCGTAAAAATTGGTCAGTAAGCTTATAATTGAAGGGTTTGGAAGTAATACGTAAAACTTAAAGTGATTGCGAAGGTTATTCAATCGAGTGATGAAACTTAAAAAAAAAAAGTGGCCATTAGATTGCATTTGGAAAAGTAAATAATAAAATAATAATATAGTTAGAATGTTGATTATAAAAGTATTATTTGCTACTTATTGGAAATGTACGGAATGAGTTCTAACTAGCAAGTTTTTAGAGACAAAATTACATAGGATACTAAATATTATAAAATAACATGGAATAATACTTAGGAGCATGGATGGATACCAAATGTACCGTAAATATAAATATATACATTCATAATTACCTAAAAAAATGTAATTATGTACTAAAATATATTAAAACATGTATCAAAATAAAGGAAAATAGTAAATAATAAAAAAAAATGTATGTAGCATTAAGGGACTATGCATAAATATACAAACACTAGCTAAAGTTAACATGTAAATTATATATAGGAAGGTGTATACATAAATTCACAAAGTACCTTAAATATATACATGATATGACAAAATCAATTCAACAATTAATAAATAAATCTCCAAGGTCGGTTAAAATATGCTAAATGATAAGGAAAATAGAGGTGGCACTATGAGCTATAAAATAAGGTGATGGTTTAAGGAATTGACACATATTTAATTAAAGAATTCGAGAAATTCGTGGAATTAACATGAGCACTTCATGCATCAAATTCCACCAAATTTCACCACTTTATAAGTATTCAATCACTTGTTATTTACTTCTTTAAGGAAATACGTGGAATTAACACAAGCACTTCATGCATCAGATTTCACCGAATTGCACCACTTTATAAGTATTCAATCGCTTGTTATTTACTTCGTTAGGTCGATTGTAGTTTTAGTAGTCTTAAGGAATTAAAAAAGTATGGAAAGAAATTATAGGAACAATTTAGGAAAACTTAAGGACACTAAAGAATAATAGGGTTGTGTTACATTTAAAGGATACAAGACCAATACTAGTCTATGGTGAAGCACTCCTTTTTAGATGGTTTCGACATGTTTAGCTAGGAAGAGGATGAAAAAAGATGATCGATGAGTCTCTATTTCTAGTATGATTTTAATTTAATTTTTAAAAAATAACAAATGAAGTCCATAATTTGTAAAACTTGATAGTCTTGAGTTATTTTAAATGCACTTTCGTATGAAAATATTAATCGTATGAAATTGATCACTTTTATATATCTCTCTTAAGAAATCATTAAAATCGAATCGATTTCTCTTTTATTCTTAAAAACCTAACTAATGTTGTTTTGATTCCGAAATTTATTTTTTTTTTTTTGTAAAATATCAACTCACTTTGATGAAAACAATTGAAATGGTTATTTTCCTATCCTTAGTTAAATTAAGTGATAAGCAAAGAAGTCACAGTAAGGGTAGGGACCGTAGTTTAAAGGTGGTCATGGGATGAAAGTATCCTTCATTCACAAGTCGGGATTTAGTTTGATTTGAGTCGAGGTAAACTCCTCAATCCATGTTAAAGCAGATGTAATTTTTCTAACCTTACAATGGATTGGATAACATTGTACGATATTATAAATGATTGATTATATTGCATTTCATTATAATTAATAATCCTGTTTATGTTTGTGTTTATATGGTACTCTTTTATCTTCGTCTCATTTACTAAGCTAGTTATGCTCACAAATCTGTAGACTCTTTTGTAGGTAACAAATAAAAGTTTTAAAGATATACAGATAGAACTACCCATAAGTTAATGTGAGGTTAGTTAGAAAAGTGAGGAAAGGATAATCCATGAAATCAGGGCTTTTGACTTTTTTTTTTATGTGGAAACTAAGAATTCTTGGGATGCCTATTAGTTTCTTATTTTATTATAAATATACTCGAAGACCTATGGCTTTTGTGAACCCTTACTGCGAGTTATAACTCTCTTGATGAAAATGCTTACATAAGTACTGTTATATTACTTTACAACAAGTTATTTAGATCAAGAGGTTTTGTTATTAATAAGTATCAAACTGAATGTTTTAAGTTAGTTAAGTCATATGCACCTTATTTAAACTATATCTATGATAGAAGATATGAGTTTAGCTTCTATTTTAGGTTAGTTTATATGGTGAGATTGTTATAACTTCTTTTATTCAGGGCATATCATATTATACCTTTATTGCAATATTATAGCTAGTGCTCTCATCTAACAACCACCACTTCCTTTATTTCTATTGTTATCATCAATGCTACCTCATTACCATCATAATTATTGTTGCACCACGATTATCACCATTGCTAAAACACCAACTACTAGGATTCACTTTAAGCACCACTACAACCTATCTCTAATACCATTGCAACTACCCTTACTACGCCACCACTACCTTAATTATGACAAATACTACCACTAGCAACTACTGTATTTTAATAATGTATCAATAGTAGCTAGTGCAACACCTTTGTAGAGTTTAAATATAGCATAAATGACCTCCATAATATTTGTCAATCTTGAGAACACTAAACACAAATGCACAGCACATACACTTTTAGAGGTGGTCCCAATGGTCGACAAAATGAACTAACAATATCGTAATGCCTCAAGCCAAAATAGTAAATAACTAAACTAACAAACATTAATAGATCTTTTTCAATCATTTGGTCTAAAAGTTTCTAATTAATATTGATAAAATATTTACCATCATGACCTTATAAACCAATATAAATACTCTCTATCATAATCCCTCCCTCCCCCCACATTTTGTCAATGCACGATTCGATTTGTTACTATCATCTTCAATCTATAAGTTATGTTAAAAGTATACCAAGAGTTACACCTTGGTAATACTCTTTACCCTTCTCAAACCACTTCTCTAAACCGGATCAAAACATTTCTCAAATCATTCACTTATTAGTAAGAGATCAATTCTGATACCATTTATAATACCCAAAACCAAAATTAAAAAAAAAAAAATCAAGCCAGTAAATACAAATTAAAAGCTTTTAAGTCAAGTGGTCGAAACGATCTTATTTAGTATTTATTAGCTTTGTTATTCAATGTTTTCACCTATAGCATTATAAATATTAATCCCAACAAATATAAAAATTTTCACGTAATAAATGACCTTATCTAATTATAAAAATTAAGGAACAATGTAATAGTTCGGGAAGGTTTATTAGTATAACTGTACTGTAAACATTCTACAACTTTTAGAATTTATGGAGCATATTACGAAAGTTAGGCCAAATCAATTTTAGTCTATATGAAAAGTGTATATATCCGAAATCTTAGCCTTTTATTCCAACTAGTAATTCTCAAAACCTTTTCAATTAAAAAAAAAAGGTACAACTTGCCATGGAAATATAAATTAATATTATTATTTTAGGATCTAAATGGTTAATATTTGTGTGTTTTAAATGCAACCCACCGACAATTTTGGAGTTTAGTATTTTTGAGAGTATGTGTAATACTATAAGAAGATTCTGCACATTTTGCTAAATTTTATAAAGTATATTTAACTTAATCAATAATTTTCTAATTATTTAACCAATTCAGAAAAAAAAAAAAAGGAAAAACTTTTGAACTTGTAAATCTCTATTGATTTATCAATTCTAATAAGGGTTGTTTGGAAAAACAAAAAAAAAAACAAAAAAAAAACAAAAAGGAAAAACCTCAAAATTTTGCTTAGGACAATAACCCATAATCCATGCGAATATAATGCTTGTATTGGCCTGAAGCCGCCGTATCCCATAAAGCCGTCATCAGCTCGCCCTTCCAACGTCCCAAAGACGGCTTCTGCTTGAGCCACAAGCAAATCGAAAACCACCCAAAAACAGAAAAACCAAATATATGAAGATATTATTTTTAAGCCGCCGTTGGGTCAAATCCACGTGTTTTGACCAAAAAACAACCCCCCCACTCCCTCCATCTCTCTCTCCCTCTGTCTGCCCACGGTCAAATGTCCCCATGAGCACATCAACTTCTTAGAAGTTGCCTCAAAAGGCTTACACATCACTCCGTAACCCAAAAAAAAAGGAAAAAAGAAAAGAAAAAGATAAATTAACCAATTGCGAAATATTACCGAGTGTCTCGTAAATATATTAATATATTAAATGGCAAAGGTTCACCTTTTCCAATATTTACTTAGTGTATAATCCATATTAAATGATATAATAAGTCCTACTTTAAACCATCACAAGTATTAATATTAGGGAATGTTAGCCCATGAGCGGCTCTTAAGAGAGCCAAATAATTAATATTAGAATATCTAAAATATTTTTTTAAGATAGTTAATTGGGGATGCAAGTACATCAGCCTTATTTCCTATAGGATTTTAGAGTATATTTTAGGCTCTTTTTCAAAACATTATAAGGTTTCCATTTAGGCTTCAAACTAAAAATAAAACTTAATAAGAAACAAAAGCATGATAAAAAATGATACAATAAATTAATACTAATGTCAAGTATAAATATAGTTATGGAATCAAATAGATCCTCGTAGGTTTTTAATATGCTCTACTTAATAATTATCTTATAGGGTAACTCTCTCAATCAGGTTTTTTAATAAGTTTCTAATATATGATAAATATTTTATAAAATTTTTCTTATGTTTTTAGAAATTTTACTAGATATTAAATAAAATTTGAGTTTTGTAAACTTCATTTATTAAATGGTTTGATTAACCGCATCATTCATCATAGCCCATTAAATTACTGGACTCGCATAAACATTTCTTTAATTATATTTCACAAAATATATTGAAATTTTTAAAGCACTTATAATATTTTTTATTGAAAAAAAAGGTTTTTTTTTTTTTTGCATTTTCTTCTTACAAGAGTCGGACACCCATGAATATTCCCTAAATAAATGAACTTGTGTAATACGTGAACATCTTCTTTACTTCTTCTATATCATATTCATATGTCCCCTACCCAATAACAAAACTCTCTCTTTCTCTCTCTCTCTCTCTCTCTCTCTCTTTCTCTCGCTCCATATTTCCTGATACACAATCCCCTCTTCTCTCTTCAAGTTATCATTTATATATTTTGTGTTTTTTGGGCCTTGTCTTGATGGGTTCGTCTTCTGGGAGTTTAGACACAGACAGTTTTGCTTTCACAAAGCATCCTTTCATGTCACCACCTTCCTCAACTAGCTTCTCTAGCCTTCTTGCTGTTGGAGTTGAATCAGATGATGGCACTGCAAGAGGAGGAGGAACCGGTTTATCGGATCGGATAGCTGAGAGAAACGGGTCTGGTGTACCTAAGTTCAAGTCTATTACACCACCTTCACTTCCTCTATCTCCTCCGTCCTTGTTCTCACCTTCTTCTTACTTTGCTATTCCCCCCGGTTTAAGTCCCGCTGAGCTCCTGGACTCTCCTGTTCTCCTCAACTCCTATTCCAACGTAAGCGGCGATCCTTCGTGTTTTCCCCTCGGTTTCATTTCGTCGTTGAATTCGTATTTCTAGTTCGTGCTTGTGTGTGCTGTGCTGCTCAGCTGATTAACCGAAAAACTCGGAATATTTTTAAATTACAGACTACGTGGCTGTTGTATAGTATGTGTTTATGTCTCTCTAGATGATTGTCATTCAATTATGTTTTTTTATTTTTTTTATGTATTTTTGTGGTTATATATGTGAATTGGATTGATTTGTGCTGTTCATGTTGATCAGATTCTTCCATCTCCAACAACTGGAAAGTTTCCAATCAATGGCTTCAATTGGAAGGGTGATTCCGAGTCCCAAAAGGATGTCAAACAGGAGGAGAACAAGAACTTTCCATCTGATTTTACATTCCAAACCCACACCAAGACATCTTCCAAGATGTCAATTCAACAGAATTCTGTACGTAACCGAGCTGTCCATCTATTTTGGATTTAGAAATAGCTGTTTTAAATCGAGTTTTTAGATGAGGTTTTTCGAAATTCCAAGTTTCAGAAGTTAATATACGGTTTTTCAATTCTTTGTACTGATTTGTTTCTACTTTTAAATACACAGGGAGAGGGACAGCAACAAGCATGGAGTAATTTGATGGATTCCACCAAACAAGAGAACATCACGGTGAAAACAGAGTTCGGTTCGATGCAGAGCTTCTCCCCTGAAATCGCGACCATACAGACTACTAACAGCAACCCGAGCAACGGGAGCTTTCAGCCCGAATTCAATGGTAATTACAATCCACAACAAGCTGTTCAGTCTATTAGAGAACAGAGGAAATCAGATGATGGTTACAATTGGAGAAAATATGGCCAAAAACAAGTGAAAGGAAGCGAAAACCCGAGAAGCTACTACAAGTGCACTTATCCCAATTGCCCAACTAAGAAGAAGGTTGAGAGGTCTATAGATGGGCAAATAACTGAGATAGTTTATAAGGGTACACATAACCATCCTAAGCCTCAGTCTACGAGGAGATCTTCATCAGCATCATCATTCCAATCATCTAATATGGTTCCAATTTCTCATGCGCTCCAAACTTCTAATCCCGGACTCTCCGAGTCATTCTCCAATCATGGCTCCACACTGCGAGCTGATTCTAATGCACCCACACCTGAGAACTCCTCGATTTCGATCGGCGATGATGAGTATGATCAGAAAAGCAAATCGATCGGGGATGATTTCGATGAAGATGAGCCTGATGCCAAAAGATGGTAAATAAAATTTCCTCTAGATTCCCTTTTTTTTTTATTATTTATATAGATGTCCAGGCTTATACAGATTGTTAGGTGATATGTTGATTGATACCACCTCCTCCTTGAATAGATGTTACGATTCCTCTCTTTTCATTGGAATTATTTCGATTCGATGTCTTAATAATTTGCATAAATTGATCTTGATTCCGATGCTTGCGTGATTCTGTGATCTCAGGAGAAAAGAGGGTGGTGAAAATGAAGGAATTTCTGCACCTGGAAGCAGAACAGTAAGAGAACCAAGAGTAGTAGTCCAAACAACTAGTGACATTGATATTCTTGATGATGGATACAGATGGAGGAAATATGGGCAGAAAGTGGTCAAAGGAAACCCTAATCCAAGGTGAACACTTCAGTCTCTTTGAGTATATAATATTATTAGGAAAATATAATCAGTATCTTAATTTTCTATGTTCAAGTATATAATCAGTCTTAAAAAAAGACAAATAAGAAGTTTGGTTTTTAAACCTGTTAATTAGTATCTCTTAACCGGCGTTATCAGCACTCATTATTATTATTTATTAGAAAACATTCTGCGATTCATTTTCCTTCCTTCCATCCTTCCTTCCTTGGAACCTTGTAAAGATGATGTTCTTTCAAACTACTTTTTGGTTCATGTCCCATCAATGAGTAAAGTTTCACCAAACAACTAAAAAGCAGTTCACTGTGGCTGAAATTCTTGAACGTATTGTATTTTACTAGTGGTGGAGATTTCAACTTTACTGTTTCTTTTTCTTTTCTTTTCTTTTCTTAATAAATTCACACTAAATGTTTTGCTTTTGGACCTAATGTTTGTCCTTCTCAATTACAGGAGCTACTACAAATGCACAAATCCGGGGTGTCCTGTCAGGAAACATGTAGAGAGAGCATCCCATGATCTGAGGGCAGTGATCACCACCTATGAAGGAAAACACAACCATGATGTCCCGGCCTCCCGTGGCAGTGGCGTAAGCAGGCAATTGCCATTGCCTGACCACAGTAACAACGGCGGCAACAGCAACAACAATGTAGCCATGCCCTTTTCAGCATTCATGACTAATCATCACAACCATAACCCTCAAGTCAATCCCATTCGTAGCTCCAGGCTACCCGAGTCATCGGACGGGCAATCACCCTTTACTCTAGAAATGTTACAGGATGCCGGAGGGTTCGGATTCTCAGGATACATGAACTCTTCTATCATGAATCAGCCCCAGTCCAATGACATCTTCTCCAAGGGGGCCAAGGAGGAGCCAAGGGATGACATGTTTCTTGAATCCCTTCTTTGCTGAAAGGGGCTTCAATGAAAATTTCCTGGAACTGCTGGGCAGTTTTTTTTTTTAATCCCCCCCGCCCCCCCACCATAGGAAACTGAGTTAGGAGAAGGAAAGCTCATGGAAGTTCATTTGATTTCATTTATTGGATTCTGTTTGTTTGTTGTATATTATTTTTCACAGGAAGATATATATCCGGGTCTTGTATATTAAAAGATCGTTATACACAATATGGTTTATACAAGTTTCGATAAGTAAAATAGCAGCTATACTAGGATTTTTCATTTTTTTTTTTTTTCTTTTTGCAATTTTTTATTTTCCCTTTTATTCACCAGCAGAAAATGTGAGATAATGAAATAACTTCTGCTGTAGTCATAGCCGGATGTTTCCTCTTCTTTTGTAGTAAATCTGTCTAATATGACATTTATTATGTTTCAATGATCCACATCTTATTAAATTTTCCTTTCCTTAAAATATTATGGAATTGTCAGCTGACCAATTTATAAATTCTAATAAGTAACGGAGAACTTTCAATCCTCTGTTCTTACGTTAAATAAGGCATACTTTTTAATAAATTGAGGTTTCGTTTTTTTTTTCTTTAATTATAAAAAAAAAAAAGATTTGAATTCAAATTTTGACATAGAAGACCATAATTTATATCATTAAATTAAATTATAATTATGTTAGCTAATAAATGAAGGTTAGATACATATGCTATGAATTTTTATAAATCTTCGATTATTTGCTTTTAATGTATAATTAACTTTCACAATATGGAATATTTCTTTTCTTTTTTTAATTTTCCAAACCATGAATGGGGACTGCTTTTCCTGGGACCGTGAATGATGATTTGATATTTGTTTCCATCCGGAGCATGAGGAATTGGGTGGCAATTGCCAAATGGCATCCCATCACCAAAAACGCGTAGTAATAAGACCCCCCCAGGGAAGTTTGAATAAGTCAAAAAGGTAGGCTGGAAATTTTGGGGCAGAAATAAATAAATAATTACAAACGCAAAAAGTTGGTCAAATGTCAACTCCTAAAGTAAACATCAATGCAAAAAATTTATTAGGACGTAGGCGCGTATATGTATACAAGATGTATAGTATAAATTAAATTTAGATATATGACAATGATAATAATAGCAATAAATAAAAAAATTATTATTTATATTTTGTAAATACTGTCACATATTAAAATATAATTAATATTCAATCACTATATATATATATATACAGTATATATTAGGTAATAAATGATATCTCAACCGATTGGTTCGTTTGAATTTATGCAATACCTAGGTCCGGATCCACGAGGCCGGCATCGTCATGATTTATTGAATTATTTTAGGAAAATCATATCAACATCCAAACTATAACTCCATGATTAATGATTTTGCCCCCATCTAGCTTCCATTATTTAGATAGGTATTGAAAATAAAATCAAGAGTATTATAATGGAGAATATTAATATTTGATAGTGAATTCAAATAAAAAATCGATATTTTTAAAAATTTAAATAAAGTTTCAGTATTTTGTAAAATAGTACAAATAAGAAATCAATATTTCAAAAATTTTAAATAAAAGATTAATATTTTACAAAATAGTTCGAATAATTATATGGAATGGATATTACATTAGTTTTATAATAATCGAATTTCTTATTAAAACCATTTTATGAAATGTTAATTTATTATTTAAATTTTTCAAAATGTTAATCCATTATTTAGATTTATTCATAAATGTTGATTTCTCCATTATAATTTTCCCAAATAAAATTGTTATATAATTATAAATGTATTTTCAAACCTATTAGCCATTGAAGCACTATTTTTTTTTTCCAGCAATACCATTTTTTATTTGATTTTTATATCTTTCTTACACGTTTATGGAATTAGTAATTATTATTATTATAGCATTAACCTATAAGTATGGATAAACTTTTCATAATACTAACCAGTAATTTTACTTTTTCGAAACTTTTAAAGTATGTTAATTGGCTCAAAACCATTACTCGAAAGTTCATAATAAGGACGTTTTAAGCATTAAAAAGGAATAGGAAGATGAATGCATTTCAATATGCAAATACAATGAACATTCCTCTAGGCTATGCAAGGGCTAGGCAGCTAAAGTTGTCCAAAGGGGTGGTTTATGCAGATCAATCTGTTAAACTTATTTTTAAATAAATAATAGAAAAGGAATAAAGTAAAAATTTGAAAAAGCCTCCAACTTATTTTTAAAGAAAACACTTAATTAGAGTAAAGAAAATAAGAATTTCTTAAAGAATAATACATGGTATTAACTAATTTAAGGAACTAACACTCCAATCTTCTCGACGTATGTATATTGTATATGTATAACGTGGGATCGACACAGTAAAATTGATAAAATTCTAAATTAAAATCACACATTTTAAGATTTTAGGCTAGGAATAGATGTGCAGGGTATCATTGGTATGATTTTATAGCTCTAACTTACAAGTTTTTTCCCCGGATTAAAGTATATAATTCTTAAGAGGCGAAAATTTCTTATAAATTTTTCGAAGATATTTTACTAACTTTAAGATTATATCAACACATCATCCGTAGTTTTAGGTAAATATTACGGCTCAAATCATCTGATGAGTTTGAATTATTTTGTACTTAGGCATAGCCGTCGCTGTTTGGATATATATATATACATTATATTTACATATATATATATATTTGATCGATGGCTACAAGACGTCAAGGAAGACGACACAGGTGATTAAGACATGTACGTGTTGTCCACGGCGCATTTAATAGGATCAGTGGCCAAACAAAATGGACACCACCACCGACTTGCGTAAGTTGCATTATCTATATACACACATATATATATATATATATATATGTGCTAATAATTATAATAATAATAATAATAATATCTCAAGGATCTACTATCTACTCCAATGTGTTCCCTTACCCGTTAAGCCATCTCCGCTTCTGTTGAGTTTTGCGTCGCAAAAATTAGGTGCCATTTTGTTGAACAATACGCATACTAAAATTTATATATTAACTCACTGGAGCAAAAATGAGAAATCCATACGTCCCTTAATTATTAACAACAAATGGTAATAAAATCCAGATCATGTATTGTTAAACATATGTCATAAATTTATAGAAGTGCTAAAAATACGAGTCCTTTTTTTTTTTTTTTTTTTTGCTTTAACTACGTATTTCCTGATATTACATATTTTTAGTAATAATGATTAAATAAATTTTAGTATGTGTATTGTTTAACAAAGTGGCACATAATTTTTGCATTGTAATCATCCAGAAAAATGACCTATTTTTCCTCCTCCGGGAGTAACTATTGTATTTGTGCAAAAAAATCGCTTTTACATTAGATCCTTCTTTGCAAAATACCATATCCTCTTAATTAATAGTAATAATAATAATTTCATTCTGTGGACTGCGGATTAGATGGCAAGAAACCTCTTGAACTTATAATGTATTAATTAATTTGCATGTTTAAACTTTTAAAAATATTAATAGATGCATACTAATATTGCATGTTTCATTAGTTCAATGAATAAAATTATAATAAATTTTATTTAAATAACCACAATGATATTTTTTGCTACATTTTGGAAAAAGGAAGTTTTGGTATAAGTGAGAAAGTAGGGGGCTAAGAAATATGTAAAAAAAAAAAAAAATTGTATATAATATGGTTAATAACAAAAGAGAAATAATTGGAGAGAGAAAGTTGTTGAAAAAAAATATATACATGAAGTAATTGATACATATATCTTTATTAAATTAATTGGTAATTAATATAAGAATTGATTTTTTATATATATATTATGAAATCAAGGACCGAATAGTAATTTTTGAAAATGAATATTATTTAAGGATTTTTTTAGCTTATACCTTATAATGGTCGGTAAAATCCCAAAGGTGATGCTAATAGAATAATAAATAGCAATCGTTTGAGGTTTGTGGCTTATTAGTGACTGCATAGGAATTCTTGCAATAATTTGGAATCACTTTAAAAGTTAGGAGAGTGAACAATATTTTAAAAAGTTTGAAGATGCATTTACATCTAACAAATAATTTACGGGCTAATTTTCAATTAACTCATACAGATAAAATATAACTTTATTTAAAAAAAAAAAAAAGCAGTTAGCCATGCACCCATATAATGCATGATGGATCTAAGATTGAGACTGCATGACGAAATTGGCATTCGAATGCTCCAAGTGGGTGCTTAAAGGAAACATAGAAACCGAAGGGAATAAAATCATCAAATATACGTTTTCTTTCGTTTGAACAACCACAAACCCCTCCCCACACCAACCCCGCCCCCCAACCCCAACCCCCCCCCCCCCCCCCCCCCCCCCAACATAACACCCATGGCACGTGGAGATTTCTTGTCAACTCAAACTCTGAATAAAACTTGCAACAAGTATCCTAATAATTCTATAACCTAACTTGGATACTCAAGTACCCTAAAACGACAGCACCAAATATACCTAATCACAGCATGAATTTTACTCCTTACTTCCACCAGAACTGCCCAAACCACAGTACATATACATGCTTTGATGATTACTTACAATCAGGCCACATTGAAGAGTTTCAATATCTATCTAAAAGTTGTAACCCCAGTCAAAACAGCAGTTACAAAAATAAAAATTCAATCCTTCGTCAACAGAATCTTCTCTTCTTCCCACAAGGTCCAGCCCCTTAGAATCTTGATAGCGTGACAAACATATATAACATAGGCCTCAAATCTGCTAGACAGCCTAAAGAGCATGACTCCCATGAGGAGAAGTAATCATCTCTCTCTGAAATTCCACTGACAACTTCAGAAGGAAAAATATTAGCAGACTGATAAATTATGGTCTGACATGGAAACAAAAGATCCAAAAGCCCAGTGTGCACAGAGAGAGAGGCACCTCAAGGTTTTCAAGTCATCTTCAAAGCTCACCCAAAGCTGGGCCTGATAGACCAGATGGTCAATCTCTATAAATTCCCATCAAGGGGTCAACATATTTGCTCGGTACAGCTCCTCGTCCACAATCAAAGGAGGTATGCTCCACAATCCAAAAGGGTGTCCTCCTGTCTTCCCACCTAAAAACCATTGTGACACATATAAATGCACAAAAGACAGGGCCTGGTACCTGAAAGTCAAAGCTTCACATCAGTTCATATTTTACCTTCTTTTGTTGCTTCCTCACATCTTCTCTGGTAACATGTAGACAGTTGAGGATCCAAAGTTTTCAGCAAGCTATCATACTTCTCTTCAGTCTCCACTATGCACTTTGCCTGGAAAAAGATGTACTTTGAATATTATCACCATCGCTCATACACAGTCAGGATTTCCACAACCGTGCATCACATAATGAAAGAAAGAAATATATACTACTTAACGCCATTAGTGATAATCTCAAGAGTAAAACTGAGATTAATAGTGACACCCCTGAGCATTGTGTATGGCACAGAGAAAAAACTAGATAGCTGACCTACTTAAAAGCAAAGATACATACTTCAGCAACTGGCATCTTTTGATGCTATAAATGCCCCTGATTCTACTATTCATTCTTTATTCATCAGAACCAATGATCCTAGACCATAAGTAAAATCTTAGGCAACCATTTTTATTGACAGCATTGATGCAAAATGTCATCAATGAAAGATGTTGCCCTGAAAAATGGCGTCTTTTTCATGTGTTTAGCTGCTCGATGAAAAAATACCAAAAACACATTTCCAATGTATGACTCTTGCATTTAACTGAACTCACACCGCTATGAGTTATTTTCAACATATTCCCGTAAACACATTATGTCAAGTTTCTATATAAAATGAAAGCATAATTTTTTTACCATTATTTAATAATCAAGGTCACAGGCTCTTTAACATATTATCTAATTTCATTATAGTGAGCCTTTTTTTGACTGAATGAAGTCCTTCGATGTTTGGAACATGACTTACAGAGAATAAAAATACAAAGCAAAAAACTATTTTCCTACAGCCAAAAGATTTGTGATGACTAATGTGGAAAATGACTTTCCATGTCAAAGCATTAGTCATTTCTTAAAAAGGCTGGGCTTTCCCTTAATGAAAATTGCTTTCTACTTCATGAGCTTTTTTCAGCCAACAATGAGAGGAAAATAGGGAAAAAATGCTTCAAGAGAACATTTTAACTGAAATAAAGAGCCCTTTAAATGTATGAAGAAGTAGATTATGAGATCCCTTGGTTTCAGGAACTTTTCTTCCCCTTAGAAACAAAAAATCATCTTTTATTAGTAAAGATTTGAATACAGAGATCACGAAAAGTCATAAGGACCAATAAACTTATTATTATAGAAAAAAAGGCTAACAAAAGCCCTAGAAAAGGAATTTACAACTTTAAAAACCTTGTCACTTTCGTAGGACTCCAAAAATCCATGTCATTGTTAAGTGCAGAAAGACTAATTAAAAAAACTAAACTCACCAGCATTGCTGGTGCCTTTGAAGCTCCATATATTCTGACAAACATTCTCAAAATATTGAAATTATTCTCAAGCACATCTTCCTGCATATGATCATGAAGTAATGATGTCAATATTGAAGCAGAACAGACTTGACTTGTAGCCTGACTTTATCCTGAATGATGGTTTTACCTCATAGTCAAACCTGGAGCATCCACAACACATAGTACATCAGGAATAACAGAAACTGGTCAGATTTATTAAGAGTTATGGGGAAGCATTGCTATACTGCAGAACACGAATAAAAGATGCAGCATGAGAACATGCTAAAGCACATTTTGCACATTCCATCGATGAAGATCCCTGCTCCCAGAAATATGTAAAACTATATGAAAATATAAAGCAGATCAACATAAAGAGGATTTTCTGAGAGGGATTCAACAAAAAAATTAAAGGTCCATTTTAATTACTCACAGATCATCAGAGACCTCTACCAGAAATTCCGATGTGGAAAGAAAATCCATATGCAAGTCATTCACCTTCACAAAAAGAATAATATTATACTGAATGAGGATCAGCCATAATAAGTTTAAATCTCGCCGGAGCATAAGCAACAAGATCTTGGAAAAGACAAAACAGAGGATGCTAGCACAACAGATATAAAAATAGATATTTCTGCTACTTGAATTTAAAGTGCTCTATCTGCTCAGGGTAAAAATTTAATGTCTACACAGTTTTGTGCACCAGATTTACCAATTCAGTTTCGATATCCAAAATATAGAAAATTCATCAATGCTAGATAAGTCTAGAAAGTGAAGGAATTTATAGGATATAAAGGAAATGTAAAGGAAAATTCTTATTTATCTTAACCTGATAGTACAAAAGAGAACCTATAAATAGCTATCAAAACTGTAATAGGTGGTAGTAGGTAAAAATAACTCACTCACCAACTAATCTTCTAGAAACAACCACCACAACATAAAATAAATAAACTATTAGTAACATAAGTGCTAGCAATAATAATAAAGACATAACTAACATATTTTCCTACTCCCCCCTTCAAGCTAAGGCCCACCTTGGATAATAATTCTATGAATTGAGGTCTTGCCAATGACTTTGTTAATAAATGTGCTATATGCTCCACTTGAATGCTTCCATTCTCCATTTCTATCTTTATAAAGTTCTTATCTATTCTCACATGATTAATTTTTTCATGCTGAATGGGATTTTTTATCACACTAATGGTTGATTTGCTATCACTATATAGAGTGTAGATCTCACTTCTATTCTTAAATTAACTAACAATGTCTACAACCAGATCATTTCACACATTAAGTAAGCAATTGTCCTGTATTCTGCTTCTGCACTACTTCTTGTCACTACTGGTTGTTTTTTGCTTCTCCATGTCACTAAATTGCCCCAAGCCTTGATGCAAAATCCCACAGCAGACTTTGAATCAATCTGATTACCTCTTTAATTTGAATCCACGAATGCTATCAAGTCTCTGCAATCAGACTTTTTAGTAAACATACTTTTTCCTGGTGTCCCCTTAAGATACTTGAGAGTATGATTCATAGCTTCCTCATGATGTTTTGTAGGTAAATACATAAATTGACTTATCATATTAATGTTATATGTGATGAAGAAAAATAAATTAATCACCTCACAGGTCTCTGATATTTCTCTATCAGTAGGTGTATCATTTCCTCCAAACCAATTCTTCCAATTCGAGAGATCTTTCAATTTGCACCCAAGTTTCTTAGTCTCTTTGAGCAAATCCAAGATGTACTTTCATTGACTAGTAAAAATTCCTTTTCTTGTTCGTAGCACTTCCATGCCTAATAAGTACTTGAAATCTCCCAATTCTTTGGTCTCAAACTTCTCCCTAATTCTCTTTCTCAAGTTTGTAATCGTTATCATCACATCATTACCAATTACAATAATGTTGTCAACATAAAAAATCAAAATAAACTTCTTTCCACTTGCTCCAAATTTTCCATAACGTATACTTCGCCCGACTTTGACAATATCCAACTCAACGAAAGTATTACTAACCTTTTTAAACTATGCTCTAGGTAACTGCTTTTAGCCATATAAGGATTTGTTCAATTTACATACCTTATCTTTATTTTCTTCTAATTCAAAGCTAAGAGGAAATCTCGTGTAGATTTCTTCTTCCAAGTCTCCATTAAGGAATGCGTTCTTGACATTTAATTGATAAAGAGGCCAGTCAAGATTAGCTACTAATGATAGTATAACTTCAATAGAATTCAGCTTATCTATAGGTGCAAAAGTTTCCTTGTAATCCAACCCATAGGTCTAAGTGTATTCCCAAGTCACTAAACGAGCCTTGTATCTCTTGGTGATCCCATCTAATTTGTGTTTGATGTTAAAGACCCATTTACTACCAATTGCTCTTTTGTCACTGGGTAAGTCACACAATTCCCATGTATTCATTATGTTGCAATGCTATCATCTCTTCCAAAACAACTTCCATCCACTTTCATAGGACATGGCCTCATAAACATTCTTAGGTATCTTCTCACTATCAATTTTTGCTAAACACTCTTTAAATACAATAGGATATTGACATAAGATAGATGATTTGAGATAGGATACCTTGCACAATCTCTTCTTCCCTTCCATAGAGCAATAAGCAGATCAAAGTTCATACTAATCATTTACTATTTCGAATAAGATTTGACTTTTGACAGTACGTTTTTGCTTTGTGGCTTCAAGTAACAGATCCATATTAGTCTCCTTATCGAGATGATGGCACATGCTTATTATACTTAAGTCTCCCGGTGTATACTCGAAGTGTAAGTTGTGTATCAAAGGGATTATTGCCATGTTTATCGCAAGACTCAAGAGCATCACTAGTATCAAGACGGCCCAGTAAGTTAGTTTGATAAAAAAACAATACTCAACACATCCAAAACAAGAGGTAAACATACACATTTGGAACCATTTTCATCTTATTGTAAACTATCTAAGTCATAATATAAATTGTGTTCAAAGAACACCACATCTGAAGTGACTATGACTCACTTGGAAAGTGAATGATAACATTTATATCCCTTTTGGAAGAGTGAATACCCAATGAAAATATACTTTAGAGTCTTTCCATCTAGTCTGTATCTATTTAGAGAATGATCAAAAGCATACACCATACACTCAAATACTTTTAGTGGTAAAGAATTAAAGATACATATGTTGGGGAAATATTTAAGAAATATACTGAAGGGATATGGCATTCTAAGATCTTAGAGGGAAGTCTATTAATGAGATAAGCCGAAGTTAAATAGCTTTTCCCCAGAAGTGGTGATGAATAGAACTTGTTATCATTAGAGAGCGAGTAGTTTCCAATAAATATCTATTTTTTCTTTGGGCTATGTCATTTTGATGTGGTGAATATGCATATGATCTTTGGTTAAGAATTCCTTGTTCATTTAAGTAATTCTCAAATTCCCTGGAAAATTATTCTTTACCATCATCAATTTAAACAATTTGTATTTGGGACCGCTGACCTTTGGTATGACAAGTTCAGAAAATCTTTAAAATAAACCATATTTGATGGACCGCTGACCTTTGGTCCTCTCATCCCCGCTTACCTTCAAGGTCTACATGGATTAGTCAAGCTCTAACTCTCGTCACACCAAGCTTAGGACAAGCTCCTTTATTAGGACAACCTATAGATGAACTCTTTATACAGCTGGCTCGGACATACCATAGTCTGCATCAATATAACCCTAATACTAAGCTGTTATGATAGGCTTCCAAGACCGACCTTCCAAACTCCAATCTCCAATTGCCAACCTCCTTAGTAGGAAAACATTCCGAGCAAAGCTATCAACCTGACTACTTCACCCAATAGCTTGGCTAAGGCATACATCTTCCCCAAAATAAGGATCTAATGACGATGACTTACCTATCCTGATTTTCTAACAATTGTACCACATTCTCTTTTTGTCTATATCATATTTATCCCTTTTAGCTTATACTAGAAATCTTTATTTATATATTATCCTTTTGTAATTTCATATATTTTATTTTTATCCTATAAACATACTATAAATAGTCTATTTGTCTTGTACCGCATTATTATTATCATTATCATTATTATTAATGAATATTCTATTTTTGCTACATTCTTGCAAGAAACCTCAACACTTATCTAATCTTTGTTAGTAACTTGAAATTAGTAGCGAGTGGACCTCTTACTCTTTTGCTTGTACGTAATATCAAGTAAAGGTCTAAGTAATGTTGTGTTCAACAATGAGTCATATTTGATGAATAGCTTTGCGAAGCTACTAAAAGTTCTAACCAACTCTCTATTCTTTTTTAATATTTCAAAGGACCCATCCTTATTCTACGATAAGTCCTAGGCACATCAATATGCTTTTGATTTCTTTTTAAGCAGGTACACCCAACAAATCTTACTATAATCATCTATAAAAGTAACAAACCATCTATATTCAAATAAAGTAGTGATTTTAAAGGGTCCTCAAATGTCATTGTGAATTAAGTAAAAAGGTTTAGAAGGCTCGTAAGATTGAGCTGGAAAAGATGTTATAGCAAACTTGAAAATAACACAATGTTCACACTTAAAACTAAAAACATCTTTATTCAAGAAAAGTTGTGAATACAAACGTGACATATAATGAAACTTAGGATAACCTAGATGTTGATGCCATAACATGATCTTACTATCATTTTGAATAGACACTAATTACCCATTCACTTCACCGTAATAACCATTCAATTCCCTTCTTATTCTTTTTAGAATGGTTATTACGATATTCACTTTAATTTTTGGCTAGTAATAACAATTCGATAAGAATTTCTATAACATGAAAGTAGGGAATCACCATTCTTAAATCCTACCTTTGAATTGCCATTCCATGCATGAGTTTTTTTTTTTTTTCTAAAATATCCTCATCAAATTAACAAAAGGTCGAAAACTACCCATTTACAACTCAATCACATTACATGATAAAAACTCATTCATCTTCTTCCTTTCTCTTTCATCTCTTCCTCTCTCTTTCATCTTCTTCCTCAATCTCTCTTCCTTCTTAAAAATTTGAAACTTTTCTTTAAAAAGTTTTCTATTTGCCAAGCTTTGTGTTACTTCAGCTCACTAACCTTCACTTCATAAACACAACCCAACAGCCAAAATTCATATCAGATTAAACAGTCAAAAGCTGGAGTTCATCTCTCTAAAATGTTGAACACGATTCGATCTTATCTAAAGAAGAAAGTCCCGTTTTGATTGTGTTTATATATTTATATATACAAGTACTAAAGACAACATAAATCAAACTCGAGTGAAAACATCATAAATTGAACCTACATCTCCTTTCTCTCTCTAAGTATTGCTTCGATGACCTCCTTGCCTTCTCTCTAAGTTCCTTCATTTTACACAAAAAATTGAACAACAAAATGAATTTTTTGTTGATTTCCAATGATTCTTTAAAATCAATACTTTTCATGTGATTCAAATTCAATAATCACAAGTTTAGAACTCTAATTTGTTCACTTCATCAAACTACCCTCTTTCTCTTAGCCAAAGGCTTCATTGTCTACGAACTTATCAACAAACTCATTAGATCTTTATCGAAGGCTTGATCTGTATAACGGTTTTAATTTGGAATTTTCAATTTAGGTTAGAGTCCCATCTCGTAAACTCCAATTTAGGGTTTACCTTTCAATTTAAGGTTTTCACGATTTGAGTCTATCATGGAGAGGTTATATTTTAAGGGTAATTTTGGTTTTTTAATTGCTATTCACATTTTAATCTCTGTATAATCATGTAAAATGAACAAGGTAATTATAATTCAATAACAAGCAAGTGAACAAAGTCATAAACATTTCGAATCTATTACAACCTCATTTTATCTAGTTAAGTGAACGGGCTATAAAAAAATGAACTTGGTTGGATTGCCTAAATAGTAAAGCCCATTAACTTCATCAAAATTGCCAATTATCTTTCTCAAAGATTGGTCCTAAAAAACACATTGAGAAGAAGAAAAAATTACTAAGCAATTCATATCCCTTGTCAGCTTACTGACAATAAATTATAACACAAATCAAGAATAAATATCGAGTCATATAACACTAAATTTCCAAGTTGAACCATCCCTTTTCCTTTGAAGAACACACAAGCTCCATTAGCTTCTTGGACTTCACAAACACCATGAACAAAATTCTTGAAATAATGCAAGGAATTACACATGATCTATAGCCCCAATATCAATAATCCATTTGCAAATCGTGTTATTTCCAAAAGAGAACAAATATATACCTTTTTTAGCAGTTGCTACCGTAAGTGTTTCACCATCAATAGTCATTATTTCATCACTAATCCACACATTTTCAAGAAGTTTCTTAAGTAAAGCCATTTGACTAGAAGATTCATACCCATCTCAGTTTCAGAGTTGTTTTTCATCTCTACCATTTGCGTCATTTTTTGACCTCCTTTATACTTTCGTAGTTTCAAAAGCTTCCCATTAAGCTTTCAGTAAGTCTCTCTTGTGTGATAAAATCTTTTACAAAGTTCACACCATGGCTTGGCTTCTCATGTAATGCCTCTTTCTTTACCATTAAAGCTGAATTTGAAAGAGGTTATTGATTTGACATTGAAGTGGTTCTCATCACTATTCGCCTAGTCTCCTCATCTCACTTCTACAAGAGCCTTCTTCGAAGTGGGAAATGGCTTTTGCCTTAATAGACGTCCTCTCACTTCATCTAAATTTGAGTTTAATACCTATAAAAAGTTGAACATTACCTTTTTCCTGCATTTTAGCATATTGAACACTATCTTCATACAAGCCCACTCAACATCATAGAATAAGTTAATCTTCCGCCATAATTCCATTAATGCATTATAGTAATATGTTAAGGATAAATTACCTTGAGTGATCAACCTTATCTTTGATCAAAACTCAAAACATTGTGAAGCATTCTCCATGTTGGAATACATCTCTTGGACCATGTCCCAAATCTCTTTAGCCGTATTGCAAAATAAATAAAGTCAGCCAATTTTGGTTTCTATTGAGTTGACTAACCATGTCATCAACATAGCATTCTCAACCTCCCATGTATTATACTCTTGAGACTCCACCATTGGTGCTTTGCATGCCCTATTGATTGATACCATTCACAAAATTCTCCCCATTTAATTTATGTTGAGTGATTTGAAGGGAATAATTTTCTAAGGAATCACTTGTTCTATGTTAATTTGTGCTCACACAAGGCAAGGTCTTGTCACCTTCATGAAGTGTGCCGAACCAGAATTTAGAGCTACATGTTTTTGCTGGATCAGACATTTCATCTCCAATCATAATTTCAATATTTTGATAAGAATGACTTTGATACCATAAAGGAATTTATGGGAGATATAAAGGAAATATAAAGTGAAGATCCTTATTCATCTTAACCCAGTAATATAAAAGAGTACCTATAAATAAGCACCAAAACTGTGGTAGGTGGTGGCAAGCAAAAGTAACTCATTGACCAACCAATCTTCTAGAAACAATCACCACAACAAAAAATAAATAAAATATTAAAAATATAAGTGCTACCAATAATAATAAAGACATAACTACCATATTTTCCTCCAAATTTGTTGCCTCCAGACTATACATATTACTTATGTCTGTGATTTTGAATGAATGATTTTTCAAAAAGTGGGTCAACCTAAGTGACATTCAGGTAGTCAATACCATTTGCTGAATTACATTAATGCAACTGATAAATTAGTCATATCCTATGGCCAAAATATCTATATATATATATAGTCATTCCACTGAACTTAATTTGCTTCAAGTTCCAGTGACTTTCTCCCTGTAGCAGCTTGACTTTTTATAGAAAATGTCTTTCTTTTTTTTTTTATAGGTAAAGGGGACTAATCATAAATCAGTAGAGTTAACCTCATAGAAGTCAGAATTCACCTTTTCTCCTCTCAGTTCATACAGCAGAAGATTCAGGACCCGATAATCAAAGGACTTGAGATGAATTGCCCTCATCACATCTTCAATCGTGATCTGACAGTAGTTATCATTCCATCAAAATCTCAAACTAGCATTGCATGGGGACAGAGACAGAATGATGACCAACACAGTTTCTTCATAGCATGAGAAAAATAATGTATCGAACAAAGCAGAATGTCTTAATATATATAGCAACCATCAAGCTACTAATTCAAAAGCACAGTCCCATAGAGATTCAATCATACTCAGTAGAGGGATGCAACTGAACAAAATGGTCATTCCAGTTTTTGGTAGAGAGTTAACAATGTCCATATGCCCACTCAAGGTCAAAGACTACTATGTTGGGATCAAAGGAATGAGGGATTGATTCCAGAAAAACAAAATGTTTGAGTTTTCAAAATATTTGCATTTTTGTAATAATTGCAAGCAACTCATTTGAAGAGAAAAAAATCCATGGGGCCCACATAATTCCAACAACTCCCAATCAGATTCATTTATGAGAAGTTTGTGAATATATAGTTTTAACCTTGTTGCTAATTTTCAAAAGGATTTTTCCTCTGATGGTAGGGAATTATTCTATAGTTTTACATGTAACTCTCATGAGTCTTGTGTCTCCATATATTCGCTTGATTCTGGTAAAAAGTGATTTAGCATTTTGCTTCCATTGATTAAAAAAATGCAGACTAGAAATGGATGAACATGAACCACATCACTAGCAACTTTCCTCTACTACACTAGAAAAATACTTGACTTCCAGAAAGGATGAACTGCATCCATCACCAGAAATGGGCCTTAGTACTGTCCTTCGTGGGTTAAAATAGGCTACTTCGATATACTATCCAAATTATTAAACCCATCCATAAATATCCTAAATTAAATGACCCATGATTGATGAGAATTTGAGGCAAACACAAGTTTTCTTGCAAATATAGCTTTTTTACCAACATTGGTATCATGTGTTTTATATCAGCCGATTTATTCATCTTTAAAACATATGAACCTACTAAATTTATTTAATTATTGAAAGAGGTCCTAGGTGAAGAGAAACTCAAGCCATGTTCATTTGAGTTTCAGATATGCATCTCTTTCATGAAGTCTCATCTTTCATAACACTCAAAGTTAAACTTGGCCTTGCTTAGCCACAACATCCCAAATCTGCCAAGGCTCAGCTCCCCATCATTATGGATTGGTCTCAGCAGAGAATGGTCAGTCACCATGACTGGAGTTCAAAATTTTCATTTTTCAAAAGAAACAAATGATTCAATATTTTGAAAGCTTTTAACTTCTTCCAGATTTCAACATTAAGGTAAGAAATCTCAATTTCTTCATCATATTATGAAATTGCACAAAGCAGTCAAATGAATGAAATTGCGGTTTCATAACCATATATTAAAATATTGGCAAAGCAATTAAGATTAAATTGACAAAATAATAACAAAGCTCACAGAAAGAGGTATAATTGTGTGCAAGGACTCCAACTATCGTATTTGCACCCTATGATGCCCAAAGTGAAAGTTTCACATGAAAAGAAAGACTAAACAAGTTAGGAAGAATATAAAACAGCAATAATTCTTCTTGCTGTAAACCTAGACTAGGACAGAATTCCCACAATTCTTCTCTTATTGCTCTCTCACAGCTAAAAAAGCCAACTTTTATCTTAGAACTCCTGCAGCTTCACAAAAATTTTTGAGGGATAATTTATCTTTAGAAGCACATTTTCAATAATACTCCAATCAACCATGTTATAAGCTTTCATTAAGCCAACTTTCAAAGCCCAACTGTTACCTTATCTACACACAGTGATACCCTCTCAATAAATCTTGAGGGATGAAAATATTATCCACAATTCTTTTATATGGAGAACTGCTTGTCCCTTGCCTGCTTAAAAAGATAAGAACTCCTTTAATCTAGTTGCAAGAATGTGAGAAATGAATTTAAACACTCTGTAGCGACACAAGATAGGTCTAAAATCACACAAGGAGGATGATTTAGTCCTTTGGGACCAAAAAGAATAGTCGTGTGAACATTCCACATCCTTCTAAAAAACTCCAAGTGTTGAAACCATTTGAACCCAGGCTTTATTCATTGCCAACTGAAAGAAAGCTTCTTTAATTTCTTCTAAGGAGACCTCTCATCTAATAGAGTGAGCTCAGGACACTCTAAGTTTGTGAGGAATGGCTGAAGCCAAATGATCAACATCAAAATTTGATGACATCTTTTTATTGAACTCTGTTTGAAGAAATCCACAGACAACTCCTTTACTTACTGTATGTCTAAGGTGTACATCTCATCTTGCTTCAGCAATCTTAATAGGCAATTGAAGCTTTTACAAAAGCAGGCAGTATTTCTATCACCCAACTTTAGCCAATTAGCCTGTGATTTCTGCTTGAACAAGCTTCTCCTCTGCACTCAACAAGCAAAAATTCTCAGTGTTCTGCTTTCCTTCTACATCTACCAAATTATCAAAAACTCCTTTATGTTGCATCTGAACAGCATGCAATCAATATAAGCAGGAAATACTTCAAGCTGCAATTAATAGCTCCAGCAGGCTGAGAGTTTGCACAGACTTGGCAAGGGGCTCATTCAAGCAAAAAACTCGGTGTGCACAGTTCTCCAAGTCCACAAACCTCTGCCACTTTTTCATCTGTAGCATTGTTTGCTAAAATCCTTGATCAATACAAGAAGTCCACAATAGCTTACCTTTATAGGCATTCTCACTGGTACTAGTAAGTAAAAGGTTGACATTGGCAGACTTCCTTGATGATGTTGCTGTCACTCTATTCTCTGGCGTAATCTATCAGAAGATGTCTTCAAGAGCTGCTTGTGCCAAGAAGGAGGGTAGACAACTGTCTAATTCCTAGGATGTCTACCTATGCTGTCAACTAGTAGCTTTACCGTTCTCTTTTAGTGGTTGTTTTGTGTCACCCTTGAGGATGTTTTGACCTTTTCAGGACTCTAGTCGTTGCAGTGTTTTTATGATTTTATCTTGTTTCACCATTGAGGGTGTCTTGACTATCTTTTCTTACAAAAGAATTCCCTTGTTGCTGTACTGCTTCTTTTTATTAATGAAAACCAAGAAAATCTCATCTGATACAGAAAAATATTTCCCTAAGAGATCATTGGGTTCTCTCTAAGATGCCTAAATTCCTTGTTTTCAAGAGAGGAAAAAGTGGAAGGAAAATGACCAACGCTAAGTTTGAACATGAGTTTGTTGTTAATTGACCTAAAACACATTACTTCACACAATCCCATAACATCTGGCCACTTCCTCTGCATTTCTAGCTTTTCTTTTTGATTCTATCCAACATACTCTGCAGCACATTCAACCTAGCTCTCCTCAAATTTTGCCCATATATGTTGGCAAGAATCAAAATAGAAGACAACAAACCCCATGTGTCAAATTGTCCCATTAACCAAATTCATAAAATTCACAAATTAAAAGGAAAAGGAGGAGGAGGAAGAAGAAGAAGAAGAAGAAGAGAGATGGTCTAGAATAGAGATTGACCCTTGGTTCTTTGTAACAAAATCAAGCAAAAATAAATAAATTAATTAATAATCTTGCATACCTCATCACTGCTCTTCAATGCATAACATAACTTTCTCTCCAACGCCCAATATTCCTCTCCACATCTAAGTTCTTCTTTAAGCCTTCATCCATTATGGAAGGAAAAAATTGAGAGCACTAAATCTGTCAATGTTTTCATTGAAAAGAGTATTTGCACATAAGGCTCAAACCTATCTGTAAGCAGCCCATGAGACTCAAGAAGTTGCACAAGTGGTCTAAATGGATCCCTTTTAAATGCATTCTTGAGTTTAGAGTTCCATCCTTGCTCCATCTTGTGCATCTGTAAAGTTTTAATGACAGCTAAGTGATGGTGCAACCTTCGAATAAACTGAATTTTTGAAAACACATGAATTCACTACCTTATCTTGGTATTCTGAAATATCAATTCCTTCATTACATACATTGAGAAGTTTCTCATTTAGTGCATCCAGCTGCACTATCAGAAAAGACTATCATTGTTATCATTGAAAGAAGCAGTATAACTTTTTGACTTGAATGTTTGTTTACACACGATGGACTAAATACAGCATCTGACAAAATCATGGCCCAATTTCTTTTACAAGTGCCTAAACAAACACTTTCCAGTTACATTATTTTAAGCTTTAATTGATATAGTTTTCTAGACAAGAACTTTCAATAACTTCCACAAATTAACTTTACAGAATGCCTTTATATCTATATACTGCATCTTATGCAGAAAACTGCTTCCAGAATGGAAACCAAATAAAACATGCAGTTACAATGCTGCATTAAGCAGAGGACTAACACCTCAAGAACTCCCTATAAAAAACTAGCATACTTTTCCAAAAGAAGAAGAAAACGCGATACTGAAGAGTGTCCAAATTTCCAGATATAAATTATTACTTCATGAAAACATGCTCATCATGTTTACCTGGTAAATGTAACTCTCCGTGAAAGAAAGAACAGGCAAAAATTTGAATATAAGTTGTGGCTGATTCACATCCATTGCATGAAACATAAAATAGGATCTGCACTGCAGTAGGAATGTGTACACTCAATGTGAATTGCGATTGCCAGATCCAGAATAGTTCTAACAAGTAAGTTATTAATGTGAAACAAACAAACAATTGAGCTTAATCTATCCGAAAATTGAGCCCCAAAAACAATGAATTGTTAATTCCAACACTAGATGTAAGCTCCTCAAATAGAGATGAAAGCTGGAACATGATGCCTCGATCAAAATATTGACTTACTTTGGATATGCATATTTTAAACAAAATGACATGAAAATTAATTATTTTCCCTCACGCTTAATAATGGAAACCTTAACTAAAATTAGAATGCTGGCAAATTAAGCATCAAGCTTTGAGGAACTATGGAAAGAAAAAACCATCAAGCTTTCAAGGGGCTCATAAGATCATTCACAACATAAGGTTTGGTTTGGGTTGTATGAACTGTATCTTTCAAGGTTATTAGTCATACTCTGAAGTAGCTATTAGGCAGTCAAAGAAAAAAAGAAAGAAAAAGAAAAAAAATATATCTTCACATTTGACAAAAAATGTAGGGAGTTTACACAAGCAAATTGCAATTTCACCCCTAGAAACTAATGATAAAGTACAGATACAATCCCTCAACTTGAACCTAATTTTACCTCCCAAAACTTCTACCACCACAAACCACCACTCAAGCTTCTAATTCTAGTGACAGCTTGGGCAAATGCACTTTTCTGAAAGTTTGGGGATGAAAATTGCAATCCTCCCTTCATATACTTCTATAGGGAGCAGCTCCTATCAACGATCTGACTTCAAAACACAAGGCTAAGACATTTTACCATAATATTCCTCTTTCTGCAGCTTCAAACTTTATGTAGTTGACTATAAATACAGAATCATGAATAATTATTTATTCAGACAACCCACCTAACTTAGAGGTTAAAGCATAGCATTTACATTCTTCTAGTAAATAGCCCAACCAATATAATCAAACACAAAATCATGATAATTGATAAAGTTTAACATAAGCCATCAACCTTCAACGATATTCTTCCTTTGCTCAAGCTTGGGATCCTAATCAATGTAGCATACCTAAAAATTTTGATAAATAAAACCTACTTACAAAATCCTCAAGGGTAGTATTTGCCCTCTGCATTGCATCAAGCCCAACTAAAGCCACTTCATCATGTTTAGTTGGCAATTTTATAGTGCTTATGGTGTCTTCAACATTAATGGTGTGAGAACTCCCAATAAAATCTTGTGGGAAACCTGAAAACGTAGGAAAACAGAAGCACTATGATACAAGTAACCTATGAAGGCAACGGGGACAAACACATTAGAGATAGGAGGAGCAAGTAATCTTAGTTCATGCAACTCCGAGAAGAGGGAAAGGGTAAAAAGATTTTTGTACTTTGTACATGTGGCAAGTTTGAAAAATGATGTCCAAGTAAATAAGGGATTGTGTGAGAAATTTTGAAGAGAAAGAAAATAATCTTCTTATTTATATATATATTACAAGAAACATCACTATATATAGACAATCTCTACGAAGTAATCAGAAACATAGTTGATGTACCAACCTCTACCTAATATATCATTAATTATCCTATCTAAAAAATAAAGAGAAAAAAATAAATGCTATGCAAGACTTTCTGAAGAGGTTATTAGACTTATGTTGGATGAGAATTTAGGAGCAAGTGTAGGCAAGTCAAGAGGGTTAAAATTCTCAAAAGTCTCACCTTCAACATTGACTTTCTCCCCTTAAAGATGGGACTTTGTAAAGTATGGCTTATTTTTAATGAAAGTGACACTAGCTAAAGTGTAGAATTTTCTTAAGGTGACGTGACAGCATTAGCATCCCGTTTGAGTGAGTGAATAACCTAAAGACACACTTAATTACATGAGGATCCATCTTTCCTCTATGTTAACTATAAACATACACAAAGGCTATTCAATCAAAGACCTTAGGCATGAGGCCACTTGATGTTTTGAAATAAGGGAAAAAACTGTTGAGGACATCTATGGGGCTTTTATTATCTAACACTCATGAGAGTAATCTATTTATCATGTGTATGGTAGTGAGAATCGCCTCTCCCCAGTAAGATTTAGGAACATTCCCTTGAAACAACAAGGCTCTAGTGGTATTAAGAAAATGGCCATTTTTCCTCTCTGCTATCCAATTTTATTGAGATATGTTAACAAAAGATAATTCATGAATAATGCCCTCCTTTTGAAAATAAGATGACAAAATTTTATTGAAGTTATCCTTAGTATTGTCACACCTGAAAGTTTTGATTTTAACCTCGAATTGGTTCTGGACCATGGAATAGAAATTTGGAATGATAGTGCTAACATTTGACTTTTGTTTAAGTAAAAAAATCCATATAACCCGTATGCAATCATCAATTAATAAAACAAACCATCGAGCCTCTAAAATGTTTAGTATAGGATAAGGGCTCCTTTTATTACTAATAAGAAAAGATACATGAGTATGTTTTACTAAGTCACAAGCTTCACAATGAAACTCAAAGCTATCTAATCTTTGAAACAATTTGACAAACATGATTTTCAAAACTCTAAACAAAGGTTGACCTAAATGTAAATGGTGAAGCTAAATCGCATCTTTATTAGAAGGACTAAGAAATGACATAGAAAAATTACTCATGGTATTCTAAGACAATTCAAGGTAATAGAGCTCATTCTTTTCCTTAGAAAAGTCCAATTTTCCTCCTTGAGATCTGATCCCGAATTACACATTCAAGAATAGAAAAAATAGCATAAAAATTGAGGTCATTTGTAAACTTTTGAATAGAGATAAGGCTGGTTAACAATTTTGGCACATGAAAGACGTCTTTGAGGACAATTGAAGGGGTAATATGAATATCTCCTAATTCAGCAACAATAGTTACAGCACCATTTGCTATTAAAATTTTTCTATTAGTAGGGCATGGAGTATAAGAACGGAAAAAAATGTAAAGAGTAGGTCATATGGTCGGTAGCTCCAAAGTTAAGAATCTAAGAGGTGGTATGAGATTTATCTAAGGAATGAATTTCATAAGAAATTAAAGATTTACTTTTAGAGTAGGTCATATGGTCGGTAGCTCCAAAGTTAAGAATCTAAGAGGTGGTATGAGATTTATCTACGGAATGCATTTCATAAGAAATTAAAGATTTACTTGAAAAAGTTAATGAACTTACCTAAGAAGACTTCTCAAGAGATCTTATTAAGTTTTTCAACTTGTCAATTTCTTCACTATTGAACCTTTTATCTTTGAGGTTTCATCAATCTTGATTTTCTCAATTAAGCGAGCTTGAGGTGCAAAACTACTACTAATGATGGAAGTAAACATGATGATAGGTTGGAAAAATAACCCAAAAATAATTGGAAGGTGATTATAAATTGGCAACAATTAAGGATGCAATTAAGGCTCCCCAAATAATTATTTCAAGAAAAGTGAAGAGGAATGGCAGTAATGAAGGCTGCTCTTTGAAAAAGAAATCTTAGAGAAAAGTTGTGCAAAATTTTGAAGAAAAAGAAAAGAATGTTTTTCATTGATAGATATATTACAAGAAACATCACTATTATAGACAATGTCTACCTAATAGTCAGAACCACAGTGGGTGTACTAACTTTTATCTAATACATCATTAATTATCCTATCTAAAAAATGAAGAGAAAAAATAGATGTTATGCATAAAAAATTACAGCTCAACAGATCAAGAAAAGGGAAAGGGAAAAACACAAATTTGATATTTGGATTTGAGGAAATCTTTAGGAATAATCTAATCCTCAACTCCAATACAAAAAATAAAAAAAGGTTGATTCCTTTCTCTCTAAATGCATAGAAGCATGCACAAAGGAATAGCACATCCACTTTTGTGACCCATGTTAACATCTTATGTATCCAACAAGGGGCGGAGAGGGTGGTGGTTATAGCAAGGACGAAGGCAAGAAATTGCAAAGTTCCCTAAAGAACTCACTCCATTGCATTGAATAAAAAGGTGACCCACACTCTCTTAAGCCCCTTTACAGATACGACACCTATGAAGAAGCAGGAAATTTCTCTCTTTGGGAAAATCAATGGCTGAAATTTTATTTAGTCATATTTTAGTACATTCAAACTGCCCAGCAATTCACCCCAGTCCCATCCTCTTTCCTCTTTTCCCCTCTCACTCTTCTCTCTACTCTCTTAACGTCTCTTCTCAATATCGTAATAATCCTAACCTAATAACCATCACACCATGAAACCAAGTCACCACCACCCAAAATCACCTGGCAGCCCAAACAACAGGCCACCACAACCATCAAACCCTGGAACCCAAACTAAAAAACAGTAAGTTGTATTAGATAAAGAACAACTTCCTGCAAAGGGAGAGATCAGGGTCTTTTAATATTTTCTTCCCCCAACAGATATAGATAATAGAGATGGAGAGATTGCACCATGACTTGGGTTGTCATTTTAATTTTGTTTCTTCACCAAGGATCTTAAGCTCATCCAAGAAACTGTTGTTATGGGCTTTGAAGGGGTTCTCTGTGATGGTATCGTATCTGTTCTATATATAATTCCATATATGCATAATGTTGTCCCTTATATCTTCAAACCACATCAAATATCTCGCAAGGATGAGAAAACCGGTAAAAACATATTCTAGGGAAAAATTTAATAAAAGTAAAGGGAGAAAGAAGTAAAGAACAAAGGGATCATGAAACGGCCCTTTTTCCCATATCAAGTTATTGTCTCCACAAGATGTAACTGAAGCAGCAGTAGAAGCATGGAAACATTTAATTTCTAAAGAGAAAAAACAAAAGCAAAGAAATGGTAGAAAACGAGTTATTGCATACTTCCGTATCTTCATGATACCTTCCATTTTGTTACATTAGGCATTCATGTAAACAAGTTATGGAACATGTCATCAAAATCATTTGCTTCACCAAACAATAATTTTGGGATCACTGGAGTACAAATACCAAGGAAATGCCAGATTGCATCGGCCTTATACACCATAACGCAACCTCCTTAAATGCTTACCAGATCAGCGCTCACCTCATCACCATCCACAAAGAATATAAGAAAAGACGATGGTTAGTTTGATCAGATGATTCCTATTCAACAAAGTCCATTTTACAGTTAGAGGGAGTAACGAGATCACAGTCCTTTAATTCACAGTTGAATGGGCCAAAAGGCTGCCATCCGATCATCACAACAGTTACTCGGTATCAACTTGACTTTCACTGTATAGACATTGTACACATCTAAATTATAAGTTTCCATAAATGATTATTCAACGTCTCCACAGTATACCCTCTGTCATGCCAAAAGAAAACCAAGTAAAATCCGCCTGCCTAATGCCATGTCCCTAATCATGCAAGCAGAAGTCTATGCCATCCTTAAAATACTGCTTTTGGCAATATTTAATTCTAACTAACATGTACACCGAAAATTGAAAGCAGCCACAGCTTTCTAGAGATGGCACTGCTTGCAAGTTAGAGAATGTCAATATATGCATGGAGAATAGTGTTATGCTTCTCTTCGTGTTGTAAATTAATAAGGAGAAAAATAATTTTATTGACAAGACAAAGATTGACTATTAAAAAATAATAGGCAATGTTGCAACAAGCAGATTGCATCCTGACAGCAATCCAAACCCCCAACTGGAGTAAAGGTAAAAGACATTGAGAGGAATATTCAGAGATCAATGCTACTTACATTGCAGTCCTTGGCTGATGGTTTCAACAAAACCTTTCTGACAAATCCAAGAGAAATTTGATAATTGCTTGAAAAGTGCATCTGGAATCTGCAAATGGAGATGTATAGCATGAAAATTATCAACTACTTTTGCAGGATAAGCCAAATTAATCAATCTGCGTCTTTACCTTGGGTAAATATTCTGAAACTAAACTCCACTTTCTCTGGACATCTAGTTCTCCAAATGGTTGTATCTGCTAAATATCATCAAGAGAAAGAAATGTAAAAGTAATTGTTATTACCTGAGACAACCGGAAATTCCTAAATATGAAAATAAGCCACATTTAGGGGTGCATTTCTTTTGTGTAAAACTTTTGCTGAATATTTTGTAGTATTTTTCAATCTAGTCCTAGAATTGTAACTGAAAACAGTTATGTTAACTAAGCTACTTAATATGGGAACAAGACTCTAGAACACGATGGTATTGGCCAGAGGCCAGTGCTGGTGCTAAGGAAAATTGTTTGATAGGCTTATACCACTAACAGCACAAATGCTTCAATTACCATTGAGCTTGTGAACATGTTAGGGATGCCTTTAGAAATGAAATATCAGAGATGCCTCTTGGGGAAGACAATTTTCTATGAAACATGCGTAACAGATGCAGTTTATTAGAACAATTTATTGCTTGATATTCACCATATTTCTTAGACCTTTCCTATTCTATGTTAGAGATGCCTTTGGGGTAAGACAATTTTCTAGGATAATAGATAAAAGTTTCAAATCTTTTGGACTGCTTTTGTAAATAAACATGGTTACATTTCTTTCATGTCGTACATGGGGGTGAAAAAATAAAGGAGGGGGATGGAGTTTCCCTCAGCTTTTGATATCATGGGCCTCTGCATGTAAGGCAAATGGAAATTCCATGTAGAGTAGCTCCAAATCCACTTTGTCTACAACGAGAAAGCTACAAGTCATGCAACTATGTAAGAATCCGCTTGTATAAAACCTTTATTGAGATCAATAATAGACAAGCAAAAGTTATTATATAAGATACCACTTAGGGGAGAACGATTGGTGATCGAGTGGTGGAAATCAAGACAGAGATGAATAGAACTCAACTAGAAGACAGAGTCCATGGTGGTGGAGGCAGCCAAAACACGTTCAAAGGCCCGCATAGGGGTTCCCAAACCCACAACACATGCACACGACCAACTCAGCCCACAATGACAGCAAAGGAGGCAGCGAAGGAGGCAGCAAACTCCATCACTCAAGCTCCCTTGAGCATAACAAAGCTTTATGCACAAATAGTGACCACTCCAGTCATGAAGGCACAAAGCGCAGCCTGATCCCAACCTCACTACTCCAAAAGGCCAATCACAACCTCCCTAATTGTGTGGTGCAGCTAAGGTTTCAAATGAGGCTTTGAACATGAACTCCCATGCCAGATCCACCACAAATGGAAGGAAGAGGTGACCAAACTTTTGTGCCAAGCTATGTTCCAAATTGGTTTTCTTAGCATGTGATGTATTTGAAGATCCACTTGCATGGATAACTAGATGTGAACACCTTTTTTAGCATCAAAACACGTCAGTGATGAAGTGGGTGAGTTTGGCGTCATTCTGTCTAAGCAAAGACCCAAATTTGGTATTATCACATGAAACAAGAAAAGCAAAAACATATTCAAGGCAAACTACCACATGTGATTTAGCCAACTATTTAACAACAATGCCTCACAAGTGTTAGCAACGTTGTATTGGATCAGCACTATAGAGGACTATGTAGAGCAATCTAAAGCTCAATAGCAAAAGCATAGGCCATTACTCCAACACACCAAGTAGCTCTCTTTACTTCAGGTTTGATCCAAGCCATTTGATCAAATGTGAAGCTCTCGAATCCTTAAAATCTCTTTATGGCAATAAGCCTAGCCCAAGCATATGAGAGGAAATTGAAGGTTGAATCAATAACCATCACTTAGGAGCCAACTTGTTACAATGTCAGCAAGAAGAAGTAAAAAGAGGAATAGAGAGCACAAATTGTGAGTCCTGATGGCAAACCAACAAACCGTCTAAGCTAAGAAGAGCGTCTGATCATTGAGCTAATGGATTGTGCCTTGTTCATAACGACCCTTTTTGTTTGGTATATCTCTACAAGAAGCTCCTTTGGTTAGAGTTAACTGGTGATAGAAAGTAGGAAGATGAAATCTAACAAAAGATGATTGAGTACTTATCCAATGTGAGTTTTGAGACAAGCTCCCAAGAAAGGAGTAACATTAGAGACACGCTTTCTGGGAATATTATAGATACAGATTATTAATAGCCATTTATTGTTTTAAATTACTATATTTCTTAGACCTATCCTACTCTATATCAAAGGTACCTTTCAAGGAAGACAATAATCTACAAAAGAAATGTCAGTTTATTACAGATTATTTCTTGATGCTTAAACATTTGTTAAAACCTTTCCTATTCGATTTAAGAACCCCCTTGTATATATATCTTGATTAAGATCACCAATTGACAAACAAGAACTATCATCTCAAATACAGTTCTAAAAAGATCGGAAGCTTCTCTCTCAATAAGCCTTCAAGATATCAGAGTGTTCTCTCTAATGAGCACTCAAAACACTAATCATCATAGGTTTTGAGTGTAAAGGATGGGATTTCAATAAATCAAAACACATGCAAACACCTAAATCGGCGATTGACTTGACCATAACCCATAAATGTGATAAAAACATTAGTAGATACAAGAATATGACACATTCCACAAAAGTATGAACGGCTTCTTTTTCCCCCTTTAATGAACAAAACACACTAAAAATAAGCAAATATCCATCACAATTAAGGAAAAATTAGGGTAGGTGATCTCTAGAAAATTAAGAACTTTGCATAAACAATGCCAACCAAAGTGTCAAATCACTCAGAATCTAGAAACAAGTGATCTTTTAGTGGAAAAAAAAAATCAAAACTTCACATAAACAATATTGGATATGGTTTTGCTTTTTATTGGATAAATCAATACCAGCTAGAGCTGAAATTGGAGTTGATGTAATTTTCTTTTCTTGTACAAATTAGAAAAATCCTTACATTTCTGCGGATAAAACAAAATTTCCTCATGCATACTCGTAGCATCAGCTCCTTTGACTATACTACCACAAACCGATAAAAAAAAAAAACTACATATATGTATGCATGTCACCATTTCTCAATGATAAATCTATAAAAGTCGAATAAGCAATAATATTTTCAGGATTGTGTAATGTAGTTCTTGGAGATTTTCGTCTTCCATTGTAGCCGCTAAACATTTTAATCGAATGATGAAGCTTCGAAACTGCAGAGTTCATGGAAAATATACAAAAGCCGCAAATCTTTTATATGCATTTTCTTGTTCAGTTTGCACTTTCAGCTTTGATCATGCGCAAATACAGCCAGAAATCAGAAAAAGAAACGCAATTCCGCCTTCAAAAACTCTTACGAATTGACAAGTCCTCTTTAGAGAAAACAGAATCGCATTTTGGAAGTTTAAGCCTGCACAGTGAGTTTAAAGTTTAAAGGACGTATCCGCGCACGGAATCAGTAGTCATGGGGTCAAGAAGCAATTGACTTCCACACAGTAGTGAGGAGTAATTTATTCAGTTAGCCTTTTGGACAAACCCTAACACAAAATACTATGAAGAAATGCGTCAAAGGTCATTTGATGAATGGAAGTAAGAGAGGAAGGCCTTAATACCAAAAAGAGGAGCAGATTGGCGAGAAAGCGAGTGGAATCTGGATCTGAAGAGGGAGTTATTAGATCGTGGGATTGCATTAGATTGATAATAGCGTGTACTTGTTCCAGTCTCTTTAGCTCCTCCATTGACGGCAGTGCTGTGTTAGTGGGGACTGTTACGGTTTGTGGCGGAGAGAGTAACTGAAGATGGGACGTCAGGGCTGAGAGTTTTATAACGGGCTTTTCGAATAAAACCAAGAAAAGGATAAATACTGTGATTATAGTGGCATGTGCCTTCACTCGTGAATTTTTTCCACTAAAAGCGCTAGGAAATAATAATAAAAGTGCACGTATATGGTTGAGATCACGGGATAGCATTGAATTGAGAAGCTGGCTCCATTTGAGTAATATCCTCATAAGACTGTAAGTACCTTGAGCGTGCTTTTAAGGAGTCAGTGAAGTGAGAAGTCGCATTTGATAATGGAACTCGAGTTAAACAAGAGTCGAATCCAGCCCTCGAGTTTAACCATACTCTCAAGCTGGCTTTGTACTTGGAACCAATGTCACTCAAGTATATAGAATATCACCCTTGTGACAGCAAATCTTGGTTGTGGCCACCATAAACACATCTCAGCCAAGTGACATCTCTCAAAACTTTAGGCAAAGAGGTAGAATAGCCTTGAGGGTAAGTGCTCCTTAATCCCTATCATGTGCTCCCTGGTGATATTGTTGCTCATCTTTATGCTGTAGGTATAATATGAGGTCGTTGTGTGCCTCAACGAACTGCAATGCTCCATTTGCCAGAGCGAGTGCTAATAGATAGTTACTTACCAACCGCACATCACGAACCTAGAATGAGTAGACACAATGTGATTAATAAATATAACATATGATATGCACACACATAGAATGTAATTCATGAGTTGGCGAACACGTATCAAACAACCTATGACAGTTCCTTGATATGTGATGTAACGTCAGATAATCTCCTTATACCAAGGCCAGTAGCTAGGATCAACTCTATTAAGACCTTAGACTTATACTATGTATAGGTGGTGATCAAGGCTAAAACTGAATATAGCAGTCATTGACATAAATCTAGTCCACTTTAATCCTACTACAAGGATCAATCTAGTAAAGGAAATCGTTGATGTCTACATCTTATTGGGATAACTAGTAACCACCGGTGTTGTAGAAAGGGATAGGATCTTTAATAACCCTGTCCATTGTCTCGTTTTGTTGTAAAAGTTCTAGAGTTTAGGTAATGTGCATTGACACTTACAAAACGACAAAGCCTACTAGGCATGATCTCACGAGTAAGCCTAATTGGTATATTACTAGTAACAAATTCTGGATTCATCTCAAGTTCTCTCACATCATCTCTATCTTCCTCCCCATTATCGAGCCCAACATCTTCTCCATCATCATCTCTAATTGCCTCTCTCCATTATCGTTGCCATTTATTTCTATGGATCTTCGCTTTACATATTAATCATACGACTCTTTATGTTCGATAATTGAACCAAGTACTTTATTAAGTTACTCTTTTGTGATATCAACATGCCTAAGCTTAGTGAAATCCCTATAAGGGTCATATAACTCATTCAAATTTGATTATTTGCTTAAAACATATTCTGTTTGGGCTAAGTGTAAGCCCCATAACTAAGCAATCCGAGATTTTGATCGGTTGAAAGACTCAATCGAGCTTAAACTATAAAATAAAGTTAGAAATATTAGTAAACCAATCCCGTAGGTTTGAATTTAAGAAAATAAGTAATAAAATAGGAGACTACAAAATTTTCAAATTTTAAGTATATAACTCGTTATTTATCGAAAATGCGTAAAATACATTCTGGTACTTAACGAATCGCTAGAGATAAATTATATGTATACTAAAAATTATAAAATGACCTAAATAATATTTAGGAATATTTATGTGTACTATATATGAATTTACATGTAGGTATAAATACGCGTAATTACTTAAAAAACTCGAAATGAGCTAAAATTATACTAAATAATTAAAGAAAATTCATAATTAATTAAGAAAAAATAAAAAAATCAGGAAAAATCAATAATGATCCAAATCAGGTCGTGGTAGGTCAGAATCCACAAAATAAAAATTAACCAATTAAAATTAGACAACACAAAAGCCAAAAATCACAATAATTACACTAAAGCTCTATAAATAGCAAGAAAAATTCAGAAACTCATTTGGACAGTTAGAAATAAAAAAAATTGGGGAGAGGCGAAAATTGAGAGAAAAACCAAAGAAAAAAAAAAAAGAAAAGGAAAACTGTGCAGTTAGGGCCACAAAGGATAACCTAGGCTCGACGGGCAGCTGGGAGTGGATGGTCACCACCACCACACGGTCGTGGTAGCACCCAGGCCGGCCGACAATGCCAAGGCGGCCGGCGGTGGCCGGAGCCACCCAGACTAGTAAGTCCAATTTCCAGCCCAGTGAGTCCAATTTCCAGCCCAATTCTTGTGTATTTTTGTAAAAATAGTAAATAGTTTTAGAAAATTATGAAACTTGTTATTATGAGGTTTTATTATAAGTAGATTTAGGAAAAAATAGTGATTTAATTTAATCACATCTGAAAATATAGGATCTTTAAGAAATCGTGCAAAACCGAGCATGATTAGAATGGAAAATAAATAGGTTTAAAGTGTAGTTTGGAACTCAATTTTTTTTTTGTAGGATGCTCACGTGATATAGAACAGTGCTATAAAGCCATTTTTTTTAAATTAATTTTTGAAATTTTTAAGTTAATTTTTAGCCCCTAAAATGATGGAAAAAATGGGTAATTTGGGGTTAATTAGGTTATTAAGATATTAATTACTGATTTAGATAGTAATTAGATGTTTAAAGATGTTAATCTCTGATGTGAAACCCTAATCCTAACCTTTGGAGTATTAAGTATAGTTAATTTAGGAAATTAGGTAATTAATATAAGAAATTAATAATATGTGAAATTGTAAATTAATAAATATAAAAAATTAGAGTTATTTAGATAAGATTAGAGTAAAAATCAGAATAACATTACAGCTAAATTAAGATTGAATTTTAGATAATTATATAAAAAAGTAAGATTTTCTCATATCGGGGATAAATCTGATACCCTAATTAGGACTAACGTGTACCGAATAGCTTAGAATACTAAATTAAGATCCAATAGGATATTTGAATACTCGAGCTTAATGTGATTAATTTCACATTAGGATTCGAGTATGTTTAGGACTTCGAAATCGAACTAAAACCTAATTTCAAAATTGATGCGGAAACCAAACCCGAACCTAACCCCAAACCTAAAATAATTATAAAAAACTTAAGACCTAGATAATTACGTATATTAAACCTTAAATAAAACATAACAATAAGCGTTATAGGAGAAAATGAACCTATAATCATTATATGAAAACTGAAACCACGTTTGTGTTATAGGGATGATTGGCGATGACCTGAACAAGTCAGACCTCGAGTGAGTGAGCGAGGAGTCGAGGTAAGTTGGGATTAATACAATGCTGTATTTTGGGAGGCTTGAGATTATGCTTGGTTGTGTTTGTTAGATAGTTGGATGTGTGCATGTGCTTGATTATGGGTGATGCTATGATTCTGTTTGTTGCTCTAGCATATATTGTATGATTTGTATGAAATGATTGATCGCCCTAAACTGGACTTAATCAAATATATGACCAGTAATCATAATCGGACATGCATGGCAAACCGTTAGGGGAACTTAGGACTCTCCGGCCAAATACCGACCCCTTCGAAAGGGATAACGCAAGATTGCAAAATGGTCCCTTCTTTATCCTCGGTCGAACTAAGTGATAGAAGAGGAGGTCGCGGCGAGGGTGAAGACAGTGGTTCGAAGGTAGTCGCGGGAGGAGCAAGGTCTCCATTACACAAGCCTGGGTTTGGTCGTGAGCTGTTGCATTAACGGCAACTCCTCAACCCGGATTAGAGCTAGCGCTATTTCTCTAATCTCACGACGGGCCGAACAACGTCGTGCAATGGCATTTGCTTGCACATGCATTGCACCTAATAAGTGATTGAAAACCTTGTTATGCGTATGGTATAGTTTTAAGTCCTCCATCCTAACTTACTAACTACCCTGAAGCAAACAACTACCCTGAAGCAAACAACTACCCTGAAGCAAACAACTATCCTGAAGCAAACAACTACCCTGAAGCAAACAACTACCCTGAAGCTAGCAACTGCTGGATCCTGAGGAATGAGGAAAAACATTAAAGAATAAACACACATATTTTAAGGTCTAAGTTTTTATTTTAGAATTATTTTTCATTTTTAAATAGTGTAATAACTGAATTAAAGTGTATATATATATAAATTTTCTCACTTTCTTAGGTAAATGATCTATTTAAATTACAAACTGTATACTTTAAAGCGGGTTAGTCGTGAACGCCTTGTGTAGATCAAGTCTAAGATAGCGGTTGTAAGGCCAACTTTTATCTTAGGATGGTTTACACGGCGGGGCTATTACGACTCTGCCGCTTCGAGGCGTGACACTAAGCACATAATTCCCCATAATGCCTAATGTATACCTCTTGGATGCTCTATTCCCCAAAAGACTCAACCATCTCAACGAAATTTTCAACATCAACGTCAACATCTTCATCTTCTTTAATAGCCATCAACTTATAAGTAACTCCCCCTTTATAAAAGAAAGGATACATGTGCACGATTTCAACCCTAGCAAGGTCAATTCCGATGCTTCCATAGATCCCTTAAAAGAAATGGAAAAAGTTTGCATTCTTTCCCATCTTCAACTTCTTAACAGGCTTCTTATTGTACTTCGACCTTAAGTTGCCTGTCACAATGTTTTTATTGCAATACATAACAATTTTAATGTAATTAACCATTTTCACCTTAATAATATCATCATCAACTACTAAATTAGTTTAGAAATAAAATTCAATCCCTAAATGTCAAACATTTGTGTAATAATTTACATTACATCATCTCCATAGATTCACTAAGTGTTAGACAATAAGTTTTCTTAGTACTTTTGTTGAACAAATTGCATATGTGCAATTTTAACTACAATTCTGAAATCTATACTAATGTTTTCGTAATAAAATCAACACAATTTAACTATCCAACTAGCAAATTGACATAATCTATAGTTATTGTAACAAATTTGCAACATAGATGAACAAATTGCACAATTTGGGGTTTATGCATGTAAGCATAATGTAGAGAAGAAATGATAATTTTTTTTTTAAACAAACACTAATTAAATGACATGTAATATAGAGCTTATTAGTTTTTTAGGATGATTGATGAGCAAATAAATTGAAAGGATAGTGAAAGTTGAAATTGTCGTGCATGAGAGACGCTTTTTTTAGTGCTAGGTTTTCAGTGTTTGAGTGATCTATACATTATGTACATGTATGTACTTTTTTTATAGTAGGGATATGGAAGGTACAGGCCACCTTCAGTGTATTTTTAATACTATAAACATCTCATTTTTGCCTCCCTATAGTTTTAGAAATTTTTAAAATAGGGAAAAAAGGGTCCTAATTAAAAAATACAAAAAAAAGAAGAAAAATTATAGAAAGAACAAAATTTTTCTTTAGGAAGATATTTTTTTATAAATATAAATTTTTTTAAGATAATAGTCTCAGGTCATTTTTAGTGTCTTTAGAGCAAGTCATCTCATTTTTAGCATTGGATAAGGTTTAAGTGCACACAACTATTAAATTGGGCATAGTTTCAGAATTATTTTATTTATTTATTTGGTTGTTGTTGTTGTTATTATTAGTTATTTGTTTGTTTATTTTTTTAACACATAAGTACGCTACTTGATTTTACGTTCGATCAATTAAGTATTTAATTTTTAGATAAGGGATAGATTTAGTGTATTTACTTGTCTGCTTATGTATATAATTCAAAAAAAAAAAAGCAAGAGGACTAGACCAGGTGTAAGATGTGGTTCAATTGTGAGGTGTAATAGGATTAAAAGCCCTGTCTATGAGCCCAGCTCATGCATGCAGGTATGGAAGCACCTGCTTCATTTTTTTAGACTATACACATATATTGTACTCGTGAGTTAGGTGCGTGGTCACATGTACTACATGTGACTGCACCCATCTTTTGCGCCTTTGAATTCTATCGCCATTCTTAGTTCTTTCCTTTATTAAACCAGCATGGGTTCTCATGTTCAAGCATTCTTCTCGTGCAATTTTCACAAGATTCCACCCGAAATTTCGATGGAATGGTGTAATACACATGGCTTAGTTTTGAACCCAACCATTTTTGTGTCCTGATTCATATGCTTAAGGATTCAAAATGAAGGTTGACTATTGGAAAAAAAAAAAGCTTTATAAGTGGATTTTGCTCCAACTCATATCGCATGATTCATGCTTATAAATGAGCTTTCAAAGCTTCTGTTGGCTATTTAGAGTAAGAATCAACATTCGTAGATCATTACTTTCCATCAAATTATGATTATTTCATTCAATTCGAAAATCAACATGATTAAAACCCATTTTTTGCGATTTTCGAACAAATGCAATTAAAAGAGTTTCCAAACCATTTTAAGGTAGGATTAGTATAAAAAGGGGTCAAGGAATTCATTTTAAGCATCAATGTTAAGTTTATTCCCTCCTTTACTCATTTTTGAAATTTTCTATCTCTAGTAAGGTCCCCTTTCGCTCTTTAAGTTTCACCAATCTATAGTAAGTTTCGAATTGAAGCAGTAACCTTGCTAGTTCTCCACATGCTAAACTTTCAAATCTAACTAGCCTCGTCCACTACCGCGCTTTCTACCCACCTATACAAGTTGCCTAAGGTTTGGCATATAAACACCATACCATAACCACTCCTAGCCAAAACACTACTATTACTATAAGTAGGCGTTGAACACCATCTGTAGCTGGATGTGTTGTAACCAAATAACCAGGATTCAACCTCTAATTAATCCTATCGGCTGCTACATATGGTAACCGCCACCACCACTTTAGGCTAAAACTTATGCCAATTCCCAACAAACCCCAAATAGCTACCATTGTTTTGAGGCACCCTTCTTACCCCCATTTTCCCTAATGATAAACACATGAATCCACTCTTACTTGCAAAAAATTCGTATAAGAATCGCCTAGAGATCACCCTTGATCGGCAGCCTTCAAGCTCTCCCTCTCTTTCTATCTCTCTTAGCTTTGCATGTATAAGGCACGTAATAAGGTCATCCAACCCGAAAACCGACCCGGTTTGCCTCCTCCAACCAACACTAACTCCAAACTTGGTTCAGTTCCCCCTTTTTTTTTCTTTGTATTTTACTTTATTTTGTTGTACTGTATTATATTTTTTTTCTTTTCTTTCTTTTTCTTTTTGTTTTCTTTTTCTTCTTTTGTTCTATTGTAAAAAAAAAAAAGAAGCAAAAGAAAAAAAAAAGAAAAGGAAAAAAGAAGAGGGAAAAGCTATATTATCTAAGTATACTTTGGTCAAAAATTAAAAAAAAAATCGTAATAAATAAAAATAATAACTAAATAAAAATAAAAAAGTGTATTTTATCACTTAGAAAAGTTTTTTTTTTTAAAAAAAAGTCCAATTAATAAAACCCTTTTCAAAAAGAAAAAGTAGGATTCTTTTAGAGTTTGTGAAACCAATAAACACTTTATCAATTAGGGCCCTTTTAGAATTTTTTGAAAACTAAATTGATAAAAATATAAAGTTGGTTGTTTCTAAATTAGAAAGACCAACACATTTAAGTTTTCAAAACAAACTACGAAAGTCTGATCCTTAATAATAGGTATGTAAGCATATGTTCGTAAGTAATTATAGAGTGACTTAAAAGATGTAAAAAATTATTTTTTCCCCTTTTGGTATATAAGTTTTCAATTTCTAATTTATTTATTTATTTTTTGTAGGTAGATATGATCGTATTGATTTATTCACTTGCAAATATGAATTAAAGGGTATTTATAAATGAAATTGCATTCGGAAGGTTAAAAGTAGTACTATTAGGGTTTAATAAGATATCCTTCAAACTCAAGAAATCTAGTTTCTTTGAAAATTTTCAATAATTTTCAAAACGAAGGCTAGTGACTAAATTAGAGTTAACCCACCTTATCAATTCTAGTTTAATCACCTTTCCCGGTTCTACCGGATGGTAACTCCACAATATTTTTCAAAATAAAGAATCCAAGTTCCCTTTTACTTTGGTTGAGGGTTAAACTCAATGGGCATAAAGTTTAGTTTAAATTAAGTTAAGGGAAATGAATGAAAAACTAAAATATTTAAGCTTGAGAAATATTATAAAAGCATTTGCCTTAGATGTACCTTTTTTATTGGCTTGAATGTAAGTATACCAACAAGTGAATCGGATCATGGAAGTAGTATGATCAGCGAGTCAAGGTAGTATTCCATAGGGAGCTAGGTGCTAAAATATTGATAATTAAATTAAAAAGGAGTAAAAACTAACTAATAAAGTAAACACTAAATCGAATGTTCTAATTACACTACGAGGGTCCTAGGTTTAAGATATGCAAAAAATAAATAAACAAATAAAATTAGGATATACAAATCTATTCTTATTTGAATCGACATAATGCCTTAAATCGATATTCAAAATTGATTAAATGAGATTTAACTAAATTCACTAGAACTTCTCCATCTCCTAGAGTAGCAGAATTTTAATTATAATATAAATCCACTTGCCAAGGCGATTTATCTATAATTATTGGATAAATAGTAATTCACTCACATTAAAGTTACTAATCTAGTTAGAAATATGGTTTAAGCGCATCCTTATGACCCGAACCATATTTCCAATAGCATTAAGTATGTGAGTTCACAAATTTAATTAAAACTCGTATACCTCTATAACGAGTTTTTTCAAAAATTCAAATTATATTTACTATGAGTTATTAAAATCCTTCCAAATATCCTCTAACTTTATCTAACTAAAATGCATTGGTTAAGCACTAACTAGATAGATGATAAGCATAATAGATAAATATCCATATACTTAACATCGAGATCAAAACAATGCATGAAACACCTTAATTCATTAAATCCATCAATGCAAAACCCAATAATACTATGCACAACATCATATTACAATACCCAAATGAATCAAGATATATAACAATTGAAATAACAAGGAAAAAAGAACACCTCAATTAATATATTCAAATTCAACACCTGATATAAGATCAGTATACTTTGATTCATTTAGATGTTGTGATGTGATAATGTACTTAATATATATTAAGTTTTACATTAATGAATATCCTTAAATAAGGTAGGCCAATAAAATCCATAATGAAGAACCTTATTAACCATCCTCTTAGCAACAAAATAATTACCAGCTTCGTGACTATAGCACCCAAGAATTCTTCTAGTGAGTTAGAATAAGGGTTTTCGTGCTCTAAAATTAAAGAAAATATAATAAAATTATTAAAGAAAGAGGTTTATTTTTAATCTTTACTTTATTTTACTATACTACTTGAAAGAAAACTAAAGCTACTGTTTTCTAAAACTAAGCCACTCAATATTCTCTCCTATTCATCCCCTTTGCAGCTCTCTTTTATGTATTTCCTCTTTCAATCCCTTGTATAGGCCTGCTATTTTTTCTTACAACAAATGAAGAGGCCTTTAAAGTAGACAAAGTCCACCCCACATCTACAGCAAAAGTTTCCCCTAAATTAGAAAGCATATTTCATTTTATTAGATGAAGCCTTCACATATTGGCTTATTTAAAATTGTGAAATGGAATAAATCTGCACTCGTGCTTAAACTGCATCAACTTTTCCATATTTAGAACTTTGTAAGGAAAAGAAATGAGAACTAAGGCCTGGACTTTATCTTCTTTTGAGCCTAACTCTACGTGTTCTGCCTACAAATAGAAATTTTAGCTTGTGGCTTGTATGGAGTTCAAGTTGAAGTGAGTAGTTTAGGTTTGCTATTGCTTTGAAGACCTTCTCGACTATTGTTGATATTTCTTTACGGTGTACTCAGAAAATTGCAACTTAAGTTTGTTGTGCTCTTAGTTGAATTGGCTATCGCGTGTAGTTTCTACTGTGAGTTGGGGCACTTGAGGTTGTGAGTTCAGTTGCTGCTATCATGTTGGTACTTACGATTTGTTATAATCAAGAAGAGGCATGGACTACTGTATTATGGAATGCTTGGCCAAATTAGGTACTAGTTGAAGTTGCACTTGGAATTCTTATGGAAAGTGCCATTTAAGCGCTCAATTGGAGTAAGTTGGGCATGCGTGTATAGAACTAAGAAGACCATATGATAAGGATCACAAACTAATTACTTGCTCTTAGGCCAAAGGACTCGCTTACATGGTTCGTCAAGCTATCTAAGGAGAGCTAAACTTAAAAGAGCAATCCTATCTCTAGTCTAACCTACTAAATAACTTTACTCTCTACCTCATCAAGGAGACTCTCAAGGCGATCAATCCATTGCCAAGCCAACCCTTTAGTAACATCAATCCAAAGTTAAGCATTGAACTTACTTACTATCGACTTGATACATTACCGAGGTTGAGTTGCCTTGAACCCAAGTTGACTAGCTAAGGTTAACCAGGCTATGGGCCATTTCTAGAATCAATCCTTCCTCAATCCGGAACATCCAAGCTGCCAAGCATCCGACACCAACCCAATCCGCTCAAAACCTGTTCTGCCTGGCAAACAACATCATTAGGACCACATAATGGACAATTGACATGTACCTCCTTTTTTGACATCCATACTATCCTTTTGTACCCAAATATCCCTTTTTTTGTTCGATTACAACTCTACCTTTGTAATTTATTCCTTTTTCCTTTTCTAGTAGGAATCCCTTTTTGTAATTTGCATATACTTAGGACTTACCTTAATTAGGTCATATAAATACTTATATTTTATAATAGCCACAATAGTAAATAATCATTAGATTTCAAACATCCCTTTCTTGCATGAGCTAAGTATCCTTAATTACTCTCATTTCCTTTTATTTAGTCTATTATGAGTATAGATTAGTGGTGGGTGCCCTCTAACCACACTCGTACGTAATATCAAGTGCGACCTAAACTTGTATGAGGTGTTGGTGCATCATATCCACCATCGTTAAACGAGGATCCCTATTCAACTTTTGATTACCATTTAGTTTTCAAACCATCTTACGGTTCAAGCCCATCCCCTCACAGTTCCGTAATATTAGATGTCGTGTGTTCCCTTCCCAACAACTTATATTATCTTAGTATCAAAGCTTAACTACGTTCAAGCAAGTTCCTATTACTTGTACTCTAAGTGGTTTACCGCTAATGTAAGTATTTTTACAATCTATTTATTTTTGTTGTGAGTGTTCAAAGAGTGTTTAGAGTTAAATAAACTTTGTGCTTTATTTTCCCCTGTTTCTTACTCGTAAAGTAGCATATGTGCACATTTCACTTGGTTCTTTGTATGTTTGGTTATAATAGCTATAATATTGTGTTGTTTTGTCATTGTTCGAAGAGAGAGGAATTTTGGGTTGTATTTAAGCTTTTAGTACCCAACAATATCTAATTCTAGTGTTCAAGGAACCTTAAGAAACCGAGAAAGTGGCACTTAAAATGACCAAGGTCAATAAGGAAGCTTTATACCCTAGCTTACAGGTAATCGGCTAAATAGACTTACCAACTTAGTGGCTAGTCCAGTGACTACCATAAACGAAGATAGACAATGGACCAAAAATAAACCTTATAGAGGACGAGCCAATGAACAACCTAAGAAGGGCAATTACCACTACGTTTGAGCTAATGCTCCAATTCGACTATGTTGAGTTGGAGGAGTAAGCTGAGTTACCGGATGCTGACTAGTGTTAGAAGAAATCGAAGAGGAGAATGAGGAATAAGTGATGACATGGAGGAGTATTATGAACCTAAATAGAGGAATATTCAAGCTCCTAGAGTTGAAAGGCTGAGAATGCATATCCCTAATTTTACTTGAAGTGATGATATGGAAGACTACTTAGACTAGGTAGATAAGATTGAGAAAGAGTCTAAATGTCATGAGGTGCTTGATAATACTAAGATTAGACTTGTTGTATTGGAATTTACTAGCTATGCTGCCCTATAGTGGAAGAATCTACAAGCTAGTCGAAGAAGAGAGGGAGAACATGAAGTTAGGAATTAGGATGGTATGAAGAGACTGATGAGAAGAAGATTTGTTCCGAGTTCTTACTTACAAGATACATTCAAAAGGTTATAAGAGTTAAGGTAAGGAAGATCAATTGTCGATGCGTATGTAAAGGAATTTTAGATGTTAATGATCTGATGCGAAGTTGTTGAGCCCAAAGACCAAATTGTATCTTGATTCATTAGTAGGTTGAAGTACAAAAATGGAGATATTCTAAAGACTATAGATATTGGTTCTCTTGATGAAGCTATCTAAGTTGCCTAGAGAATCGAAAGGTGTTGAATAAGAAGATTCTTAGCTCTTATTAGTCAACCAACCACTAACCACTTGTTTCAAGCAAACTTGTACGAACAGAACTTAGCAAGATTACTAAAGCCCGACCTACTTAGACTATCGGAGTAAAGGAGAAGGAGATCCCATGAAAGTTCAAGAAAAGCTAAAGCTCAAGTAGGAAGATGAGCAAAATCAAGTACTTTAAGTGTCAAAGGTTTGGACACATGGTCGCCTAATGTTCGAACAAAAGAACTATGGTGGTCCAAGGAGAAGTACCAACCATTGAGCTTGACAGTATTGATGAAGAAATTGAAGAGCTGAAAAGGGGCGAAAAAAAAAAAAAACGAGCTGTCCGAAGACGAAGAAGTCATTTATAGTGAGGAAGGTAATTTTACGTCTACCATCCTAGTATTGAGGAGAACAACGAGTATCAATCCTGAATCTAAGGACGAACAATGAGAGAATTTATTCCACATTGGCTGTAAGGTGAATGAGTCATTGTTTGCCTTAATTATCGATAGTAGCAGCTGCACCAATGTAATATTCACTTTCATGGTCCAGCAATTGAAATTGCCAACCAAACCCTACCCTAAGCCTTATAAACCACACTGGCTTAGCAATAAAGGAGCCTTATAAGTAAATAAACAAATGACTATACCAATCAATAGTGGAAACTATTAAGATAAAGTATTCTATGATGTGTTTCCCATAAACGCATCCCATATTTTGCTTAGACGACCATAGATGTTTGATTGAAGTGTAATATACAATGGAAGAAAGAATACATGTTCCTTGGAGCATGAGGTTAGGAAGGTGAAGTTAAGCCCTATGACTGCTAAACAAATTAAAAGCATGTAGGCTCAATTAAGCCAAGTTCTGAAGAAAGAGGCTTTGGTGATGACTCAAGCCGAGCTAAAAAGAGAAATAAAGCTTGAAGAACCAACCTATCTACAAATTAGAAGGTTACTTGAGATGAGAGGATCAAAGGAGGAGTTGCTACCTATGGAGGTGATAACCTTATTGGATGAGTTTGCCAACTTATTCCTAAGAAAGCTACTAGACGGTCTACCTCCTATCTAAAGCATTGAGCATGCAATTGAAATGCAGCTAAGAGCTATACTATCGAAAAAACCTGCTTAGAGGTTGAATCTTGAATAGGCTACAGAGTTGTAAAAGAAAGTAAATGAATTGATTAAAATAGAGTATGTACAAAATTCCCTCAGCCCATATACCATACTAGCTTTATTGGTACCGAAGAAAGATGAGACATGGAGAATATGCATGGGTAGTTGAGCAATTAATCACATTACCATCAAGTATCGATACCCTATCCCAAGGATTGATGATATGCTTAATGGGGTAAGAGTATTCTCCAAGATTGATCTTAAATCCAAATACCATCAGATTCGAATGCGAGAAAGAGATAAGTGGAAAACCACTTTTAAAACCTGCCATGGATTTTATGAATGGCTTATGATGCTATTCGACTTATCAAATGCCTTGAGCACATCCATGAGGCTAATGAACCACGTGCTTCAAGGATTGATTAGAAAGTTTGTTGTATATTTTGTAGTCCTGATTTGGAAACTCACTGTAAACACCTTCGAATAGTCTTTTCTAAACTCTGGTTGAGAAGCTTTATGCTAACTTGAGGAAATGTGACTTCTGCTGACCTAAAGTAATCTTTTTGGGATATGTTGTGAATATTGGAGGTATATGAGTCAATGATGAGACAATAAGAGAGGTTATTAAATGGCTTGTGTCGACCTATTCAACCAATGAATGAAGCTTCCACGGCTTGTGTGATATCCAAAAAATGAGCAATTAGGACATGAACATCTTAATATTATGGTAAGGCCTTGTTGTTGTACAATTAGGGTCAATAGTTGATTTAAGGCTTTCAGGAAAGTAACTTGATTAGGCTAGAAACTTATGAAGAACATGATAATCTTAATTAAGGAATTCTCGTAGGCTTGGAAGTAAAAAATATAATAAAATATCAAGAATATAAACAAAATAGTCAAGATTTACTTTATATGAGCCCCTAAAGTCGTATTTAGGATAACCTACTTAGATGTAAGGCTTTCGAAAAAATTTCTTTAATTAAGTCCAAACTTTACAACTAAGTTAGAAAAGTTAGTTGAAGTGACTCGAAAAAGTTAGATTTTAAAAATAACATCTTAAAAAATCTAATTTTAGCCTTAGTAGTATAGTTATTTAATATAGTTGTAAACACCTCATTTTTATTATTTTCGTTTATTATTTTTATTGAGCTAGAAACAAAAAATAAATAAATTAAAATTAAAAAGAGAGAGAGAGAAGAAAAATAAAAACTATAGTATCGAATTGAATCGAATCCAGTCATATCGAGTCAAATCAAATCTAATCAAGTTGAGTTCAATCATGTCTAGTCAAGTTAAGTCGGATTGTTTAGGATCAAATCGAGTAACGGTATGTGTTTAATTTAATGAATCTTAAGTCGTTGGAGAATCAGGCTTTATTAAAATGATTTTGGTCCAGTCTAATATAAAGTAGATTTTTTTTATCTAATTTATATTCGGCTAAAATAGATTTAGGATTTATTAAGTAAACTATTGGGCTAAATCAAATTGGACTGAAATTGGCTCGGAAAATAAGAAGCACAAATTAAAATAGAATTTCTAGAAACTAGGTCAAATCTTCAAAATTGTTATTGTATCTTCTACACCTGAGTTTAGGATTATATCTTGAGAATTGAAAGATTCAATTGTGAGTTTATAAATAGGAATTTAACAGTAGAGTTTATACGTTTTTTTTAGAATCCCCAATACTCGTAGTCAATACCCCCACTATTCAATCCTACTTCATCACCCCTCAATCATCAATTAAATACAACCCAACACTCTCCTCGTCCACTTCATAATCAAAATATGCATGCCAACTCACTTGCCTCCCTACCCCTGACAAACAGCGCACGCACGAAGAATAAACAACATGTTGGTACATAAGCCTCATCTTAAAACCAATACTCCATGCCACGTCCATTCCATTGATTGAAGCCCCTTGACAAAACGCCCCCACCGTTAGTGCACCCTAATCCCAATTCAACACACATGCCACTTGTTACACAAATTCCATACACGTCACAACCTTAAGCTCTACTGCTAAATGTCCCCCTCAATTACACTACCATACGCTCCCAGTCACACACGCCTCACACTTTGACATACTTCATGCCACTCTATGAAGACATACTACAACACAATTGGTCGCATGCCCCTATCCTTTGCTCATACAAGAATGCCATATACGTACATGTCCTTTGGTTGAAGTACAATACATGCGCACACTGATAGCCCTGACGTAATCACAACACGTCCAAGCACGTCCCCTCCACCAACTGTACAAACACAAGTCACATACACATGATCACTTAATTTCACACACCATCCACTATTGCACCGCACTATTGCATACGAGCACAACATATGTTGCACATAATCACAAGCGTACTGATATAGGTAAAAATTATTTTATTTTATTAATTAGTTCAATTTTTTTTTACTAATTTATTTTTTTAAGTGCAATTTTTTAATTACTTGTTTTTTAGATAATTCCAATTTTTTTATAAAATTTAATTAAATTGCGTTTTTAGTAAAATTGCATTTTTAAAAAAATAAGTGTATATACAAGATTCGTATCTTCGAAGAAGATACGTATTTTGCATTTAGGATTTAGAAAAAATACATATTTAGACATGTATCTTAATATATCTTGTAGTTGAGATTTAGAAAAAACACGTATAAAGATACGTATCTAGATCGTATCTTTAATGTATCTAGGATTTAGAGAAGATATGTGTTTGTATTTTGTAGTTAAGATTTATAAAAGATACCTATAAAGATATGTATCTAGATTGTATCTTCAACGTATCTAAGGTTTGGAAAATATACGTATCTAGAATTTATTGTAACGTATCTTATAGTTGAGATTTAAAAAAGATATGTATTTAGATTGTATCTTAGTAGATTTTGCATGTACAATTTAAAAAAGATATCTTTTGACAGGTTGTGAGTTTTTGAAAAAAAAAATTAAAAAATCTTAACCGAAATTTTCAAAAGGATTTAGTTAGTTAAGGCTTTCTTTAATTCGTAAAATTAGATTTCTTAGGTTTTTTTTTAAATGAATAAATGGGTAAATAAACTTAAACCTGGCTTAATTAAAAAAAAATAAAAGAAATTAACCTACTAAATATTTTATAAAAAGAACTACTTTGGTTTGATCACATCTAGAAGGTACGTAGACACTTTCGCAACAACCATCTAAAAAATAAAAAAAAAAACTTTTCCTTTTTTTTCTTCAAAAATTCTTAATAAAAAAATAATTAAAAAATTCACTTTAGTTATCTTTTATATATTTAGGTATATTTTTAGTATTTTTTTAGAAAATTATAAAAATAAAATCGATCAATTTTTCTTTAACATTTACATAGTAACTTAGTCTTAATAGGTTAATCCCCGAACCTAGTCTTTTCTGGTTTAATTTGCTAAAAATCATTTTCTTAGAAAAACCTTAGATCATTGGCCAAATAAGGGTTTTCCTGAAAACCCTAATTTTACTTTTTACCAGTGGAACTGGTTAACGACTTCAAATTTTAAAAATATTTTAAAGACATTTTTTTAAGAAAAATGCTTCCTTAATTTAATGTAGAGTAATTTATGTTAAGCAGGCTCCGCTTAATATAAGTTAAATTAAGGAAAACAAAATAGAGTTTGACAAATTAGCGACTCCACTAGAAAAACTTGGTGGGCTTATCATGTAAAAATTAAAAATTAGTTAATGAGCTTTTGTATTATTATTTTTCTTTTACTGTATTATAGTTGTATTAACTAGTTTTTAGTGATGCAGACCTTAAGTGAAAACCTAGCCTAATGGGCCTTATTAGGGATTTAGGAGGTTTTATTTTAGTTTCATTTGTATGTTTAGATATGATTAAACTTGGGTCATCTTAGAAACTTAGGATGGGCTACCATTATGTAACCCTTAAGTTGCAGGGGTCTTTACCCTCACCTAGCGGTGATAGGCAAGCCCACTCAGGCTTCGATGTAACCCGCTAGGTTTCTCTTCGGAAAGCCTTAGAGCTACAGAGCCTAAGACTCGTAGACTCCACCTTCTTACATTATTTTTTCTAAAAAAATCGGTAGTTATTTTTAAATTATAGAAAAAGCCTGGTTAATACGCAATCGGTTTGACTTTCTTTTTTTTTTTAAATAAAAAAGGGGAAATAAAAAACCAGTAACCCTTATATATAAGTATTTACAAGCTTCATTTTTTAAAAAATCTTATTTCGGGCTTACTTATATATAAAGGTATTTTCTGACCATGAGTTTATAATAATTTCTATAATTGATTAATTACCGACCCCTATTGTATTGTATGCATGTATAGCATACTGTATTTTTTTTATATTTGATTTTATTTTGCTAATGCTTATTTCTATTTAATCATTTTTATTCCTTATATTATATGTGTTTTATTTTTATTATCACTTAGCAAGTAGAAGGCGTAATTTCTAAAAAAATTTAGAAAAGCTATAAAATTATTAATATCATATTCAACTTTATCGTAAATTTAGTAGTCTCATTATAAATAATCGCACCATTCCATTTTTTATGTAATATAAATATGGAAAGTCAAGGTAGCGTCAATCCCGAGCCCATCCATAGGTTCAGCTAGATAAGTACTCCTTATTTGAGGCTAACGATTGGTTGAATTAGCTTTTACCCGGTAAGCAAGATCACAATTGAAAAAAGATTGGGCCGGTCATGTCCCTCATGCGGGTCCTGCTGTACTGGGCTCTAATTCAAGCCTTTATCCATTGCTGAGATCCAAAATCTGCAGCTTTCAAGTTCGGCCCATATGTGTTAACGCCTACTTTAAAAGAATACTCGCAGTTGCTTAGTGCTCCGCCTCTTGAAGCAAGCATAATTGTCCTAGATCTCAAAGTCCAGCCTAAGAAAGCCTTCACAACCTTGTTAGGAGTCAAAAAGTCAACCTTGGCACCATTCTTATCTTCAGAAGGCAAGAAGTGTCTTAGTATTTTAAGACTAGTAAAATAGTTTTCAGGCCTATACGCTAATAAAAGATATAGTCAAATCTTTTATGGGGGGTATAAATCATGGGCTGAGAAGAGGGTAAATGCTTTTATCATAGCAATATTTGGGATAATATTGTTTCCCGTTAGATATGGTCAAGTCCATTATATGGTGGTCGAGGTAATAACTCAATTCTTAGCCAGTAAATCCTATATACTAATGTTATTGGTAGAGTAATTTAAGACACTCACTCACTTGAGGAAGCAGGGGCATAGGTATTTTACGGCTAACCCTACAATCTTTACTGTGTAGTTTCTTAGTCACATACAGGGGTATGGAGAGAATCTTCTCAAAGCGTCCCTGACTAAAAATATGAACCTGATTGACAATTTTGCCTATCACCTTGAGGTACCAAAAGAAGCTCAGTTTAAAGGATGGATGTTGATCATAAGTAACATGCAAGTAGTAGATTTTATGTGGATAGCTAGGTAAAGTAACTATACTTGAGCCATCTTAGGGTATGTCGATTATGCAGGGGTCCTTCTTATAGGCATTATAGGTTGTACAGGATATTTCCCAACTTGTGTCACCAGACGGTTAGGTTCACTTCAAGAGATAGCCTACAAAGATTCATTAGATGTTGTCTCATTGAGTTATCAAGATCTATGTTTACCTACCGTTACTTTGATTTAACGATTAGCAGAACTCGTAAAGTTGTGGGAACGAAGGGAAGTCAAGAAGATAGTCAATGTCGGGACTTTAAGCGGCAAAGTCGGGGAATACTGAACCACCAAGAAGTTCATCTATAATCAATTAGAGAAGACTGGAAATATATGGTAAGAAGCTCCGGATGTATTCAGACATAAGCTAGAACTAGCATATCTTTTACCTACTGAGCAAGTTTACCAAGATACCATATATGCTAGAGTTCAAGCCTAGTTCCAAGAAAGTAGAAGAATCATTGAAGAGTCAAAGATGGAGAATGAGAGATTGCTAGAAGAAAATCAATTCTCGAGGAGTAAAATTTGAGAAAGAGATGTTACAGTTCGAAGGCTTTATGAGAGAAGCTGATGAAGCCCGTTCCAACCAGATCTGTCGGTTCTTATAGATATAGGACTTAACTTGAGTTTTTAGGAAGATTAGTTAAGATTTTTTTTTCTTTTCTTTTAGTCTATTTTATAAGTTAGATTTTATGAATATTAATAAATTTACAACTTTATTAAACGAAAACTTTATTGATTATGCAGTCTTTTGCTCATTTTTTTAATTTCTTGATAGTTTCCATAAAAAAACAAATAAAAAGGTAAAATAAAGAAAAATAACAAAAAACAAGCAAGAAAAAAATGAATAAAAAAACTTTTGTATTAACATGTAAATTTTTTTTAGGCATGTAATTATGGAAGTTAGCTATGGTAAAAATTATTATGGAACTATCATATTTTCAATGCTTTTGGAAAATTAAAAAAACAAACAAGAAGAAATTTCAAAATGGTATTTATGATTAAAAACCAATTTCATAATAATTATTTACTTGGTCGATTTCTATTGCAATGCCCTATATGTATCATACTGTTAGGAACTAACAAAATACAAAAAATAAAAAAAATATATATTTAACCATCAGGCTCTCCTTGTAAATTATTTCCTATTTGAAAGTTATCAATCTTGTAAATGTCTAAGTTCTCATTCTTCCTGTCATGATCCTGATAGAGCTTTTTCTACGAATCGTTACCTTTATGTTATCTTTTAATAAGTTTTTCATTGTAAATAATTTCCATTTTTCTATTGTGCTACAGTTTGAAGACCATAGTTACTAAGCATCAATAGGGGGCTCCGGCATTTTTTAGCCTAAAGGGCTTAACTTTATGGCAATACGTTCCGAAATCTGTAGCAAAGGAAGTATGGACTTGGTCTTCAAGAGCCATGTGAATTTGGTTTTAGTCAGAGCACGCATCCATAAAACTTAACCTAATATAGCCCAATGCGAAGTCAACAAGCTGGTTAATCTTCAAGAGGGAAAGTGGTCCTGAGGGCATACCTTATTTAGGTTAGTGTAATTGACACACATTCTCTATTTGCTGTATGCTTTCTTTACAAAGACTGTGTCAGTGAGCCAAGTAAGGTATCTTTCTTCTTTGATATAGCTGGCCTTCAAGAGTTTCTTTACGTCTTTCTCTATGGTGGCTTGTCATTCTGGTGTGAAGTGTCGTCTCTTCTATTTGATGGGTTGAGCATGTGTGTCGACCATTAGGTGATGTATGGCCTTGAAGATGTTTGTTATCCCAAGCATTTCATTTGGGGATGTCACAAAGACATTTGAGTTGGTGCATGAGAATGTCACCATTTCCTCTTTTTCTTTAAGGGTAAGTGATGTCCCTATCCGTATGGTCTAGTAGGGTTGGCTACTATATTAGATGACCTTGGTTTGTTCTATCAATTCTCCTTAAGGGATCGGTGGAGTCTCTAGGGAAAACTCAATGTGTATAATCTTATTATGTAAGATGTTGCTAAGATATAGTGTAGGGGATAGCTTTTAATTTCTATGTGTAATGCTCACTCCTATTAGGGTAACGAACTTCATTAGAAGGCATCTTTGGCTAATGTAAGCATCAAAGTTATTAAAGCTAGGGCGTTCAGGGATGGCGTTGTACAGGACTAATGGTTAACGTCCATGTAGTTAACGAGCTGTAAGGTAATGCGGTTGTCATCGCCTAATCTAATAAGCAGTGTAATGAGTCCTTTAGTGAGGACTGCCGTACCTTTACCAATCTTACTATCCTTTACTTATAGGGGCAGAGTTGTTCATCGAGTTGATATTTCATTTATTCACAAGTTGAGAAGAATATTATATCAATCAAACTATTGTTATCCATAAACGTTTTAGGTACATCAAAGTATCTTATCTCGGTATTGATTACCAATGAGTCAATGTGAGGGTATTCAACACCTATTTTGTCCTTGTCGATGAAAGATATGGCTATATCAATTCTTGGTTTTTTTTTTTGTTCAAACCAAGAGTATCTCATGTTGTAGCTAAGTTGAGCAATCCTGGTTTGATAAGCCTAGTCCACAACTGATTGTTTGAACTTACCTCCTACAGCCCCTACACTTCGTATTTTCTAGCTGGTTCCATTTCTCTAATTGCGGTTGTCGCTATGGCTCTTGAGTACGATGTTGTTAAGTAAGTCAGGGATGGTTTCATTCATCGACGACAAGGTGGTCAACGTAGCCTTTTCATACTAGGCCTTTGATTGCATTCTTGAGGTGCTTGCACTCGTCAATGTTGTGACCTTCGTACCTCGTAGTAACCACAAAATTTACCTGAAGCATAAGCCTCGGATGTTTCTCCGATTGCTAGTGTATAAGGTAGGTGTTCATGTACTTCGTAGTAAATTTTTCCTAAAAGGCAAGTTAGTAAGGTATAGGTAGGGAAATTTACGAACTTTTGTTTTTGTCGTTCTCCACGTTCCTTAGAAGAGGAAAGGCAGTTCTCATAAGGGTTGAAGCGATCTGTTACCGATGTACTATGTTGTAGGTTGCTCTCAAGACATGCTTGAACGACATCCTCCTGTACTACATATTGCTTAGCAATGTTCATAGATTCCTTAAACATATTTGGTTGGCATAGGGCTATTACTTCGAAGAGCTTATTACTCGAATCTAAGCCATACAAGATAGCTTAGAATGTTGTTCCAGATTCCACTTTGGCAATGAGTAGTTTAGCATGCTTAAAGCACTTGAGGTATATTCGTAGTGTTTCATTCGAGCATTGTCGTACATTATATAAGGTAGTTAAATCCCCATAGGGTACTTTATTCCTCAAGAAGTGTTGTTCGAATCTATTAGCTAGACTATCAAAGGAGTTAAAATAACTTCCTAAAAGCTGGTTAAACTAGACTAACGTAGCCTTAGTTAATGTGCTCCGGAATGCCTTACACATTATTGCATTGGAGAAGTTATGGAGATTCATCATTGTGCAAAAATGTGCTAAGTGGTCATCTAGGTCACCTGTCCCATTTTAGTTGTTCAGATGGGGGAGGCGTAACCCTTGTTAGAGAGTTTCTTGAAGGATGCTCATGGTGCAATGGCTTCTGCTCGGAGCTATGTTGGATGGTCTAGTTGAGGATTCGAGACGTTTTTGGTTACATAAGCTAGAAGTGCATTGGATGTGTTTGTCAAGCTCATAAACACTCATGTCATTAAGATGTCTTGGTAAGCACTTGGGATACGACTTTCTCGTAATTTTGCTAGTACTTGAGTGGGTACCCGGTGATGCACCTTACCACGATTGGTATTCAATTGGTCGCATAGGTCCAGTAGATGTTATTCACCTAAGATACCATTACGTGGTTACACGGTGATAGGAATTAGATAATCGGATCCTTAACATGTGCTTAAGCTTGAGGGCTGGAAAATATGGCTAGGTGAATTCTTTCCTTAAGACTCACCACCGAGGAGTCCGAGCTATTACAATTTACCAACCTTATGCATTGGTTGAACCAGACCCTCCTGTACTTGTCATTCGTATCCAGTTGCCAACTTGAATAATACTTAAACATCAACTCAGCTCATCCAACCATTAGCTCGGCCAGCTTGAACCCTAACCATGTTGAAAGTGTCAAAGGTGAATTCACATTGGAAGAATTATCTACTTGGCTTAGTACGACTAACCTATTACCCTTGCTCGGCACCTCGACTTAGTAGAAAACAAACTAATCATACAAAATTATCTTTTCTTCTAAAAAGTCATCCAACTGCCACAAGCCATGTATCTGAGCAAGTGTGTGATAGATACATTGTATAAGATACTCATTTTGTTGTATTTTCAATTGTGCCTTTGTTATTTCTTATACATTACTTCTTTTAGAAAATACACTTTTAGTATTTTCCATTTTAGGTAGGTTGCCCTAGTTTTTCGGGTATAAATAGCCACTGTACATATAGCGACAATCATCTTATCATCAATATATTGAAAATTCTTCCTTTTATGAACATTGCTGTTGTTAGCTTATCTTCTTACTTCACTCTTAACTTAACCCTTAAGTAAGGCTAAGTGGTAAGTAACTTCACCGGACCACTTCGTAAATCATACGGAGTTGTATCATTAGTCCTCGAAAGTTTCACTAGTGCATCGTATTCTTTAGAGTTGTTCGTGGTTTTGCTTATCTTACTTTTTCTATTCTTTCGTACAACTTCGATCTCGTTCTTCAAGCTTTTTGCAAATTTAGATCCATCTCAGCTACCAGCCTTGTTTGTTCTTAGTCTCAATTCGTATCATACGATTTTTTGGAGGTAAGGTAGGTAAGTGCCTAGGGTGCTTGCTATGTTGGCTTTGAAAGCTGGTTGTTGTATTATCAAGCCTAACTTTATCATTAAGATTGATCTTTTCCTTTAATTTTTGGGTTTAAGCTAGTTGTCATCTTAAGTTAGTGTTTTCTTGGAGGACTTTAGTGTTAGTCTCCACAAGTTGTCGTAACATTATTTTGACTTGCTCCACATCTGATAGTTATGTGTTCACGAGGGGTAATGGTGGCTCTACGTTTCGTTGGTCATCACCACCAGGGAACGATGGATGAAGGTTTATACTTTTTCTTTTGACTATATTTATGAATTTCAAAGTATGATGAGCACCAAATGGTGATAGGGGATATCACGAGTATGTCTCCTAGGTGAACTCTAAGTAGCTCGCCAATCATTGATGGCAATGGACCTACAAAAAGCCCCAAATTAGTTGGCCAAAGAGGGTCCTTTGACACTCAAGTTAGTGTGGAGAGTGGAAGGATAATTGCAAAGGGGTAGTAATGATAGTGATTCCTAGGAGAATGGAAAAATCGATCCCTCTACCTAAGGATATTATCCTTATTTATAGATTAAAGGTATTGGCTTAATCAAATATGTAGTAGGAAGGGACTAGCTAACGTAGATTCTGAGAGGATGACATTATCGATACCTGATGGGATAACTTCCCTTCTGCTGGTTGGTAAGCACTTGGGAAATGGGCTTATCCCATTGGTGGTGGCTAGCTACCTTAGCTTAGCAGCTAGATAGTAGGCTATATGGCAGGTGGTCATTCAACATTTAACGAGGAGAGAGAAAGTAGACAAAGAAAGGGAAAGGTGCTCAACCTATAATCCAGTAGGCTCCTTAGCTGCATTCCTTAAGAGGAAAGGATAAGCTTCCTTTCTTCGAATATTATGAACAGGGTGTTGAGTACCTCTAGGTGATGTGAAATCATGACCAAGAACAGATAAGGTCAATCGCTGGATGGGTCCAAACTTGCCGAAAGCTTGAAGAGATGATGGGGAAATGCATAAAAGAATAGAAAGTAAATGAAAAGTAAGCAAAACCTATGAACAGCTCTAAAGGATAAGAGTAAAATGAGAGTAAACAAACAGCGTTTACATAAGGAAGATTATTCAGTTATATCGATGATAATCTGATGTTTATAGCTATAAATACAAGGTGTACTTATACACGAAAGTTGGGGAAACCTGCATAAAAGGGAAAAGACAAATAGGGTATTGTCTGAAAAGTAATGTACAAGAATACAAGAGGGTAAAAATGAATATTCAAAAAAAGTAATGATTAGTGTAGCAGATTCTATACATAGCCTTATACACGTAGCAGAGTACATTAGTGAGGCCGTTAGAGGATGTAGATAAAAGTGTATGATCATATTACTTGTCCGAAAAGGGTGGCTAAGGATTAATCCGGAGTCTCTCTTTTGGTTTATTAGCAAGGGTGATGTTGAGTAATTGATCAACTTGGACGTGAGTGAATAATAGTGAAAGGTTTGGCTGTTGTCTTAGCAATCTACAATTCGGTACACTTTAAAGAGATGGGTAGTCATTTGGCTCAACATATAGAGTGACTTAGCAAAGAGATACTTAGCTTCGATAAGAGTTGGTTGGAGTAAGAGGATCCGCCTTGCTAACCCTTCTAATCCTCAAGCTCAATTGCAGGTCAAATGCCTAGTAACCTACTTCCCATCATTCCCTTCAGGTTTATTTAGATTTAGGATCAAATTCGAATGGTTTTTAATTAGCTCTTCGTCAGGGTGATATGGATTGAAGTTGACAATGTTAAAGGTATTAGAAATCCCATAATCTTCAAGTAACTCCAACTTGTATGCATTGTCTTTTGGAGGATTCTAAAAGGTTCTTTAGCTCTTACAAATAGCCTGTTCCTCTTCTTGCTTAGAAACCTTTCCTTACTGAGGTACAACCATACTAAGTCTCCTGATTGGAATTATTTAACCGTCCTACCCTTAGTCTTCTCTCGTATTCTTCGGGTAGCTTAATTAATTTTCTAAGTGACTTTGTTTTAAGTGTGCTGCAGGGACTGCGTTCGAGCTTTTGTGTCAAGGTTTTCTTCCTTAGATTCAAGCACAGGGGTATGATCGAAAGGCAACTCAGGATTGAAACCATAGATAACCTCAAAGTGAGTCTACTTGGTGGTGTCATGTACTGTTCGGTTGTAAGTGAATTCAACCATTGGTAAGCAGATGTCTCAATTAGCCAAGTTCTTACCTACTATAGTTCGAAGCTGTGATCCTAAAATACAATTGACTACCTTTGTTTGGTCATATGTTTACAGGTGATAGGAGGTGTTCAATAGTAGTTTAGTCTCCATCCGTCGCTATAGAGTTCTCTAGAAATGGCTCTAGAATTTTAGATCTCTATCTGACACTACGTTTCCTAATACGCTATGTAACTTAATAATTTCCTATAAGAAAAGAGAAGCAATAGCTGAAACATTATTACTTTTAGAGTAAGGCATAAAGTACGCCATCTTGCTGAACCTATCTACGACAACCATTATTAAATCTTTGCTTTAGGCAATTCATGGCAATTTGAGGATAAAGTCCATACTCAACTTAATCCATGGTTTCATCGGAATAGGCAAAAGCATTGCTTTCCCTTGTTTGGCTCGGTACTTAGCCCTCTTGCACATAGTACAACATTTAATAACTCAGTGCACATCTTGCCTCATTCTTAGCCAGAAGAAATGACCATTCAACAGTTCATAGGTCCTTCTTTCCCTAAAATGCTTAAAGAGTTCTCTAAAGTGGGCTTCCCTAATTAGTAATTCCCTTAGTGAACAGGTCGACATGCACAATTTCCCTCCTTGGAACAAGTATCCATCTTCTACATGATACTTGTCTGTAGTCTTTCCATTGACACATTACATAAGTATGGGTCTAAAGTGTAGATCTCCAAAGTATTGCTTTTTGATGTTCGTAAACCCAAACAATCTGGTCTGCAGCTCATTCAGGAGTGTATGCCTTCGAAACAGAGCATTTGCAACCACGTTACTCTTTCCTTGTTTGTATTTTATTATGAAGTTAAACCCCTTAAGGAATTCAACTCGCCTAGCTTGCTGCTTCGATAACTTCGTCTAGCTTTAGAGATACCTTAGAGATTCATGGTCAATGTAGATGATAAACTCTTTCGACAACAGATAATACTGCTATATTTGCAGTGCTTGGATTAATCCTAAGAGTTCCTTGTCATATATGGAGTAATTTAGCTGAGGTCTCTTAAGCTTTTCACTGTAGTAGGCAATTGGTCGACTTTCTTATATTAGGACAACACCTATTCCAATGCTTAATGTAAGCCCCAAAACTAGCAATCCGAGGTTTCGATCGGTTGAAAGACCCGATCGAGCCTAAATTATAAAGTAAAGCTCGAAATATTAGTAAACTGATCCCATAAATTTGAACTTAAGAAAATAAGTAATAAAATAGGAGACTACAAAATTTTCAAATTTTAAGTATATACCTTGTTATTTATCGAAAATGCGTAAAATGCATTCTGATACTTAACAAATCACTAGAGATAAATTATATGTATACTAAAAATTATAAAATAACCTAAATAATATTTAGGAATATTTATTTATACTATATATGAATTTATATGTAGGTATAAATACGCGTAATTACTTAAAATACGCGAAATGTGCTAAAATAATACTAAATACTTAAAGAAAAATCATAATTAATTAAGAAAAAATTAAGAAAAATCAAGAATGATTCAAATCAGGTTGTAGTAGGTCAGAATCCACAAAATAAAAATTAACCAATTAAAATTAGACAACACAAAAGCCAAAAATGAAAGAAATTGGGCAAAGTCATGTCTAATTAATACACAATAATTACACTAAAGCTCTATAAATAGCAAGAAAAATTCAGAAGCTCATTTGGACAGTTAGAAATCAAAGAAAATTAGGGAGAGGCAAAAATTGAGAGAAAAACCAAAGAAAAAAAAAAGAAAAGGAAAACTGTGCAGTTAGAGCCACAAAGGAGAACCTAAACCCGACGGACAGCTGGGAGTAGACGGCCACCACCACCACACAGTGGTGGTAGCGCCCAGGCAGCCCGACAAGGCCACGGTGGCCGGCGGTGGCCGGAGCCACCTAGATTGGTGAGTCCAATTTCTAGTCCGATTCTTGTGTAATTTTGTAAAAATAGTAAATAGTTTTAGAAAATTATGAAACTTGTTATTCTGAGGTTTTGTTGTATGTAGATTTAGGGAAAAATAGTGATTTAGTTTAATCATGTTTGAAAATATAGGGTCCTTAAGAAATTGTGCAAAATCGAGCATAATTAGAACGGAAAATAAATAGGCTTAGAAGTGTAATTTGGAGCTCAATTTTTTTCTGTAGGATGCTTACGTGATATAGAATAATACTATGAAGCCATTTTTTTAAAATTAATTTTTAAGTTAATTTTTATCCCTAAAATGATGGAAAAATTGGGTAATTTGGGGTTAATTAGGTGATTAAGATATTAATTATTGATTTAGATAGTAATTAGATATTTAGGGATGTTAATCTCTGATGTGGAACCCTAATCCTAACCTTTGGAGTATTAAATATGGTTAATTTAGGGAATTAGGTAATTAATATAAGAAATTAGTAATATGTGAAATTGTAAATTAATAAATCTAAAAAATTAAGGTTATTTAGATAATATTAGAGTAAAATCAGAATAATATTAAATCTAAATTAAGATTGAATTATAGGTAATTATATAAAAAAGTAAGATTTTCTCACATCGGGGATAAATCCGATACCCTAATTAGGACTAGCGTGTACCGAATAGCTGAGAATACTAAATTAAGACCCAATAGGATATTTAAATACTCGAGCTTAATGTGATTAATTTCACATTAGGATTCGAGCATGTTTAGGACTTAAAAATTGAACTAAAACCTAATTTAGAAATTGATGCGAAAACCGAACCCGAACCTAACCCCAAACCTAGAATAATTGTAAAAGACTTAAAACCTAGATAATTAGATATATTAAACCCTAAAAAACACATAACAATATGCGTTATAGGATAAAACGAACCTATAACAGTTATATGAAAAACTGAAACCATGTTTGTGTTATAGGGATGATAGGCGATGGCCTAAGCAAGTCGAACCTCGAGTGAGTGAGCGAAGAGTCGAGGTAAGTTGGGATTAATACAATACTGTATTTTGGGAGGCTTGAGATTATGCTTGGTTGTGCTTATTAGATAGTTGGATGTGTGCATGTGCTTGATTATGGGTGATATTATGATTCTGTTTGTTGCTCTAGCATGTATTGTATGATTTGTATAAAATGATTGATCACCCTAAACTGGACTTAATCAAATATATGACCACTAATCATAATCGGACATGCATGACAACCCGTTAGGGGAACTTAGGACTCTCTGGCCAAATACCGACCCCTTCGAAAGGGATAGCATAGGATTGCAAAATGGTCCCTTCTCCATCCTTAGTCGAACTAAATGACAGGAAAGGAGGTTACAGCGAAGGTAAAGACAATGGTTCGAAGGTAGTCGCGGGAGGAGCGAGGTCTCCATTATACAAGCCTGGGTTTAGTCGTGAGCTGTTGCATTAATGGCAACTCCTCAACCCGGATTAGAGCTAGCGCAATTTCTCTAATCTCACAACAGGCCGGACAACGTCGTGCGATGGCATTTGCTTGCACATACATTGCACTTAATAAGTTAATTGAAAACCTTGTTGTATTTATGGTATAGTTTTAAGTCCTCCATCCTAACTTACTGAGCTGCGGTTGCTCACATCCCTATAGACTTCGTGTAGGTGCTGGCTAAGAAGCGGCAACAACTACTCTGAAGCTAGCAACTGCTGGATCTTGGGGAGTGAGGAAAAACATTGAAGAATCAACACATATTTTATTACTTTTCATTTATGAATAATGTATAACTAGGAAATATGTCACGGAGAATTATTATAAACTTGAATTTCAATAATTGAATGATAGTGTATATATATATATATTTCCTCACTTTCTTAGGTACATGATTTATTTAAATTACAAACTGTTTACTTCAAAGCGGGTTAATCGTGGACGCCTTGTGTAAATCAAGTCTAAGATAGCGGTTGTAAGGCCAACTTCTATCTTAGGATGGTTTACACGGCGGGGCTGTTATGACTCTGCCGCTTCGGGATGTGATACTTAATGCATCACATTTTAACTCAAATATTTTCTTAAAGTTAGGTAGAACTAGTATAGGGGTGGAGGTTAACCTTTCCTTTATCTTGATAAAACTTCTCTCCTTCTTTTCTCCCCATCAAAAGTCAATGTTCTTCTTTGTTAGCTCAGTAAGTGGTGTAGTGGGGGTATTGAAATTCTTAATGGATCTTTTATAGAATGAAGCCAGTTAGTGGAAACTTATCATGTTAGCATAAGTAGTAGGGTTCGACAACTCGACGATTGCTTGGATCTTCTTTTCATCCATTCGTAAGCCTCCTCTACTTACTATGTAACCTAAGAATATCACTTCCTCCTAGTAAAAATAACACTTCTCAAGGTTATCGAATAATCTCTTGGCACAAAAGATATTTAGTATAGTTCAAAGATATTCACAGTGACTTAGCATGTCAGTACTGTACCAAAGATGTCATCAAAATACACCATGACATACTTCCCCATTAAACCTCTTAGCGCATGGTTCATCAATCTCATGAAAGTGCTTAGGGCATTCGATAAATTAAATGGCATGACCATCCACTCATAAAGTCCATTCCGAGTTTTGAACATGGTTTTCCACTCATCTCTCAACCTTATGCGAATTTGATAGTGACTAGACTTCAAATCAATCTTGTTGAAGACCTTAACTCTACTTAATCCATCTAATGTATCTTTCAACCTTAGGATAGGATACCTATATTTGATTGTGATCTTGTTTATGGCTCAACTATCAACACACATTTGCTCGGTTCAATCCTTTTTTAGCATTAAAAGCGCTGGTACAGCATAACAGTTGAGACTTTCCCTAACATACCCTCTCTTCAGTAATTCATTGACTTAACATTGGAGCTTAGAAGCCTGTTTGGGACTTATTCAATAGGCTGGCTTATTTGACAGGGCGACACCAAGTATTAAGTTAATGCAATGTTCTATGCCTTGGATAGGGGTTAGTCCTATAGGTAACTGTTTCAGGAACAGATCGATATACTCATCTAGCAATTCTTTTACTTCCTAGGGTAGTTCACCTCGCTCGTTTAATTCTAATAGTTGCTTGACCAACATAAGGGTTAGCGCATCGGCTTTAAGGGCCACTCGAAGCTCGACTCTACTCATCATCAGAATCTTTTTCGATCAGTGAACAAGTTTAGCCTACAATTTATTAACTTCACTTAGCGGCATTGGGTTCAACATGATCTTCTTACCATCCTTCTCGAATGTATACATGTTTTGGTATCCATCATAAATAACTCTCCTACCACGATCTACCTAACAACACATGAGAAGTACATATAGGTAATACGTTGCAAAGAATCTAGTCAAAGTAATTTCTAATAGTGATTGGCAGTAGTACTTGCTAAGTGACATGAAGTGCTTCTTTTTCACTTAATTAATGCAACTTATTTGGCTTTGGATGTGTAACAGTCGGCAGCTTCAATTTTGTAATAAAATCGGTTGATGCTACATTGGTATAACTACCACTATCCACAATGAGGGCATACACTTGATCATTCATCTTACAGATGGTATGAAACAAATTCTCTCTTTACTCCTCCTTACATGAGAGTTTTATGTTCATTGTGCATAAGACAAACATGATCAACTAATCCAAGTCCTGGCAAACACATCTTCTTTAATGAGTTTGTTTTCTTGAGAAACTTCTTTCTTAGTAGTGTTCTCCTCCTCAAGTTTCTCATCAGTACGCTCCATTTCCAATTTTAGGACATCTCCTTTGATGACCATAGATCTCTAGATATGCCACCATAGTTCTTAGCTTTTCTCATAAGTACGAGTCGTCACGGTACTATCAGGTCAACCCATTTGTTTTGTTCAAACATCTAACTTTCGGATTGACTTGGTACTTGACCGAGGTTGGTGACTTGCCTGTCTAGGTCAATTAGTCGGTAGTTATGTCAATACTAAACATCTCTTCCATCTCTCCACTCGTTGAGCTATTTAAATGGTTTCATCCCTTGTGGTGAATTGTTAAAGTTCTATAATGTCTCGACTGTTACCTCTCAATTTAATGATGAACCTAGAGATTGTTTGTATTGGTGGTTCCTCCACTTCATAGTAGATCATAAGCATTTGAAACTCTTAGACATACTTGTCAACAGATCGGCTTCCTTGTCTTAGCTCCTAAAGTCGAGTAAAAGTATCTTGCAAATAAATATTCGACACAAATCTATTTTTGAGTATTCTCTTTATCTTAACCAAGTATTAATCTCTCTATATTATTCCTGTCTCCTCATAGCCTAGAAATTCTTTCACCACATGGTGGCATATTTAGAGAACTCAACAACAATAGTTCTCACTTTCTCATAATCCTCATATTGGTAATATTTAAACACATGCTCCATTTTCTCTTCCCGTTCTAAGTATTCATCAGCATGCTCCATTTTCTTTAGGTACTCGAGCTCATTCTTCTTCTTTATAATATTCTTCCTCAACCTCTTCTTCTAAATTTCTTAAGTCAATCCTTCTTCTTACTCGTTCGCCTACTTCTAACCTTTCGCGGGTCGAGTAGCTTATGGAGTGTTATGCACGACTTCAATTAGTTGGTAAGCCAATGCATGAACAGTTCGGGTTAAATCTACTAAGAGATTAGCCACCTCATCAAGTCTCTCGTTAGTACTCTTAGGGGCTTCCTAAGACTGTCGGCCATGGTAGACAACTCTACTATTATCATCTCCAACATCAACGTTTACACTTGGGTTAGTCATTTTCTCCGTAGATGTAAGCCCCAAAGTTCAACCAAGTAACCGTAAAATTGAACTTAGAATCCAAGGTTTAGGGCGATCGGCTAAAGGATCCAATCACACCCAAATTATAAAATATTGAGAGAAATATTAGTAAAAATGACCCCGTAAACTTAAATTTAAGAAAATAAATAGTAAAATAGGAGACTATAAAATTTTCAAATTTTAAGCATAATAATTGCTAATTACTGAAAAGGTAAAAAGTGTAATCTAATAACTAATAAACTACTAGAGATAGATTATATGTATACTAAAAATTTTAGAATGATCAAAATAATATTTAGGAATGTTCACGTGTACCCCACATGTATTTACGTATAGATAAAAATACGCGTAATTACCTAAATTGGCCGAAAACTAAGCAAATAATTAAAGAAAAATATAAAATAATTATGGAAAAATCAGAAAAAATCAGAAGAGGATAAGTTGATGCAAGATCAGGTTGTGGTCAGAAAAAAAAAATTGGCCAATAAAAATTAAACAACTTAAAAGCCAAAAATCAAGGAAATTGGACAAAGTCTTGTCAAATTAATGCATAATAATTACAAAAATCGTCTATAAATAGCAAGAAAAATTCAGAAGCTCATTTGGACAGATACAAATCAGAAAAAATTAGAGAGAGTTGAAAATTCGAGAGAAAATCCAGAAAATAAAAAAAATAAGAAAAACTGTGTAGTTGGGGATTTTAAAGGGAACCCACACTAGACGAGGATCTGGGAGTGGACGGCCACCACCACCACATGGTGGTGGCAGCTCCTAGGCCGGCCAACAAGGCCACGGCGGCCCGTGGTGGCCGGAGCCACCAAAATCGGTGAGTCCAAATTCCAACCCGATTTTGTGTAATTTTGTAAAAATAGTAAATATTATTATAAAATTATGAATTTTGTTATTCTGGGATATTTTTGTATGTATTTTGTAGAAAAAATATTAGTTTGATGAAAAAATGCCCCGTAATATATGGTCCTTAAGAAATCATGCAAAACCGAGCACATTGCGGTTTAGAAATAAATGACCTTAGGAGTGTAGTTTGGAGCTCAATTTTTTTCTATAGGATGCTCATGTGATATAGAACAGTGCTATGAAGCCATTTTTTTAAATTTAATTTTATAAATTTTTAAGTTAATTTTTAGCCCTAAAATGATGGAAAAATTGGGTAATTTAGAGTTAATTAGGTGATTGGGATATTAATTACTGATTTAGATAGTAATTAGATGTTTAGGGATGTTAATCTCTAATGTGGAAACCTGATCCTAGTGTATGGAGTGCTAAGTATAAGTAATGAAGGTGTTATGTGGTAAATGTAGAAAATTAGGAATATGTAGAATTAAAAATTAATAAATATGGAAAAATTAGGTTTAATTAGATAATAAAATAATGAAAATCAGAACATAACAAATCTGAAACAAAATTCAATTTTAGGTAATTATCTAAAAAATGTAAAAATTTCTCACAACATGAGTAATCCGGTATACTAATACGGATTTAAGTGTACCGGATGGAATAAAATGCTGACTAGGGGTAGTAATCGTATTTAGAAAATCAGGAAGTAATGTGATTAATTTCACATTATGGGTTGAAACGGATTTCTAAGGTTGGAATCTAAAACATTACTTAGAAATCGAACTAAAAACCTAATTTAGAAATCGATGCGAAAACCGAACCCGAACGTGAACCTAATCCCAAACCTAAAATAATTATAAAGGACTTAATACCTAGATAATTAGGTATATTTAACCTTAAACAAAACCTAACAATAAGCGTTATCGGATAAAATGAACTTATAATATTATATGAAATACTGAAACCACGTTCGTGTTATAGGGATGATAGGCGATGGCCTGAGCAAATCGGACCTCGAGTGATGAGCGAGGAGTCGAGGTAAGTTGGGATTAATACGATGCTATATTATGGAGGCTTAAGATTATGCTTGGTTGTGCTTGTTAGATAGAGAATGTGTGCATGTGCTTAATTATGGGTGATACTGTGATTCTGTTTGTTGCTCTGGCACATATTGTATGACTTGTATGAAAGGACTGATCACCCTAAACTGGACTTAATTAAATATCCGACCAGTAATCATAATCGGACATGCATGGCAGCCTGTTAGGGGAACTTAGGACTCTCCAGCTAAATACCGATCCCTTCGGAAGGGATAGCACGGAATTGCAAAATGGTCCCTTCTTCATCCTCAGTCGAACTAAGTGACAGGAGAGGAGGTCGCGACGAGGGTGAAGACAGTGGTTCGAAGGTAGTCACGGGAGGAGCAAGGTCTCCATTATACAAGCCTAGGTTTGGTCGTGAGCTGTTGCATTAACGGTAACTCCTCAACCCGAATTAGAGCGGGCGTAATTTCTCTAATTTCACGACGGGCCGGACAACGTCGTGCGATAGCATTTGCTTGCACATGCATTGCACTTAATAAGTAATTGAAAACCTTATTGTGTGTATGGTATAGTTTTAAGTCCTCCATCCTAACTTACTGAGTTGTGGTTGTTCACATCCCTATAGACGTCGTGCAGGTGCTGGCTAAGAAGCGGCAACAACTACTCTGAAGCTAGCAACTGCTGGATCCTGGGAAGTGAGGAAAACTATGGAAGAATAAACACATATTTTTAAGGTCTAAGTTTTTATTATTTTTCATTTCCGAATGATGTAATGATATAGGAAAATACTATAGAAAAATATTGTAAACTTTAACTGCAATAACTGAATTATAACATATATATAATTCCTCACTTTTATAGGTAAATGATTTATTTAAATTGCGAACTGTCTACTTCAAAGCGGGTTAGTTGTGGACGCCTTGTATAGATCAGGTCTAAGATAGTGGTTGTAAGGCCAACTTCTATCTTAGGATGGTTTACACGGCGGGGCTGTTATGACTCTGCCGCTTCGGGGCGTGACAGTAGATTCAAAGCTTAAACTCTTCAATTACATGTTTTAGTAGACACTTCCACAAACCAGAAAAGTAACACCTATACAGCAATTAGATGAACACTGTAACTTGGTCTATTTTACATACGTAAAACAGAGTACAGATAGGACTTTGAAAACAAACTACAACTCAAGTAAAACCTCTATTCTGATACTAAGATGATGTGAAACCGTAACCAAGAATAGACAAGATTGGTCGTTAAATGGGTCTAAACTTGCTGAAAACTTGAAGGGATGATGGGGGAAATGTGCGAAAGAATGGAAAGTAAATGAAAAGTAAGCGAAACTCACAAACAGCTCCAAAGAATATGACACACCAATAGAACTTCGGAAGACTCACGATACAACTCAATATAACATACGAATTGGTCTAGTGAGGCTACTCGCCACCTAACCTTGCTTAAGGGTTAGGATAAGAGTGAAATAAGATTAAACAGACAGTATTTACGTAAGAAAGAATATTCAGTTATATTGATGATAATTTGATGTTTACAATTATAAATACAAAGGGTATTTATACTAAAAAGTTAAGGTAACTTACCTAAAAGGGAAAAAACAAAAAGGGTATTGTTCAAAAAGTAATGTACAAGAATAAAAGAGGGCAAAAATGAATATTCAAGAAAAGTAATGATTAGTGTGGTAGATTCTATACGTAGTCCTGTACATGTGGCAAAGATACATTAGCGAGGCCATTGGAGGATGTGGACAAAAGTGTATGATCAGATTGCTTGTCCGAGTAGGGGTGGCCAAGGATTAGTCCAAAGTCTCTCTCTCAGTTTCTCAACAAGGTTGATGCCAAGTAATTAGTCAGCTCAGATATGAGTGCGTAATCGTAAATGGTTTGGCTATTGTCTTGGCAATCTACAATTCGATACACTTCAGAAAGATGGACAGTCATTCGACTCGGCATACAAAGTGACTCGGGAAAGAGATACTTAGCTTTGGCAACAGTTGGCTAGAATAGGAGGATCTGTCTTGCCAACTCCAGCCTTTCTAATCCTCAAGCTTAGTTGCAGGTCAAATGCCCAGTAGCGTGATTCTTATCACTAAAGAAGTGCTTTTGGGATGTTTGGGAATCTACCTGAGCTAGGATTAAAGTTTTGACCGACCCGAAGTGGGTGTCTAAGAACCTTGGTGGGTGAGTAAAGTTTAGGCTAGGTATCGTAGCGGGCTTAGGCTTTAAAGCCTTTATAGTGGGAGACAACTATCAACATAAAGCATTATGGATGTGTTTTTCATGCATGTATGTATGTGTATGTGCACGTGCGCATGGATATGAACGTATAAATTGAATCAATCAAGCGAAACCTAGTTTAGTTGATCGAATTGGGTAAATTGTAGAACGAATTAAATTAGAGTAGTTAGATTGACTAATTTGATCTAACCCCTTTTCCCTTCTTACTTGTTTTCCTTGATCAAACTCCAACTTTAGTTGACTATATTAGGTAAGTTGTGAATTTGGAACTCTTAAAGAGGTTTATTTTAATCGGACCTTAATTTAGCTCTATGGTACTCCAGGTTTTGGTATTGATAACTATGGGTGAATGCAGATGGACTTAAAGTCTTAAAAGTGTGTTTAATGTGTGTCATTTACGCCCTTTATATGTTTGCATCAATGGAACTATAATAAGTTTGTATTTGGCCTTTATCAATGAGCGTGGAGTTATTTGGTTGATATTAGTGGCCCATGTTCTAGATCCCTATTCTTCCTAATAAAGGGTAGGGTACATAGTGATGGAGTGATAGTTATAACCATTTAAGTATGCTAGAAAGTTATGATAAAGCAGTTTGATGGGTTTAGATATAAGATGCTTGCTTCTAATGTGGAGTGAAGTATGTGGTTCGTGAATTGATTAGTGATGGCTAGTCAGTGGGTTATGAAGTCAAGATAAAATAGTTATTTAGAAGGTATGATGTCTAGTCTTAACAAGTAGGATACCTAATTTTATTATCACTACTTTATTTATTTTTTCTGCATAATTACTAAGCATCAAATTTTATTTATCTATTTGTCGATCCTGATCAAATTTTTTTTTATTGTTTTAAAAGTTAAAAGAAGGGGTTTGTTGCAAAAGAGTATTAATTTCCTTCGTCAATCAATCCAATCCCATTTATTGTTTTCTATTCGGGATGTACAGTAAGAATGCTTCATCAAGATGAAAATATACTCGAGGAGCATATAATTGAACTAGAGCGTCAGCATGGCTTTTCCTTAACATAGATGACAAATTGCTCTTAGCATTCTTTAAGCTAGTGAAAGCAGAAAGGTCTGCCATTTTGGACCATGAATGAACTTGGATTGATACTACGAGCTACAATCCTTCTATTAAAAGGTTTTTTGGTTGAATATGTCAATGCGATTGCTATCCTTGTTGTACCCTAAGGGGCTCTATGAAGTTCGCCATGGCTACATGGTTGTCGGCTTCACTTGGCCTTAGAATAGGTGAGCAAGCCTCGCGGGGATTTTATACTTTTGATTTTTTTTTTTAATTTTCCATTATCATTATTATTTTTATTATATTATTCAACTAAATATATTTAATAATATATGTTATAAGCTAATTATCTTGGATCAAGAAATTGACATGTCCATTGACTATGACAAATAGAGATCAAATACATGTATGCAAAGTAGTAAAAAATATGGTGTCAAAATACAAGTATATAAAGTTCAACTTAACATAATAAATATCATGAGCTAAATGAAAAAACAAATCTTGTAACTTTTTCTCGATCAAAACTTATGCGTAAATAGTAAATATTTCGATGTGACTCCAATAATAGAAGCATGAAAAAAAAAAAGAAAAAAGGAAACTGTATATATTAGCATAGTTCAAAGCTGTTAAAAAGCGTATTAGTTATTGCAATAGTTTACCTGTAATATGAAGTACTTGGAAGGAGAATTGATGTCTTACATTTGTATTATTTAAATAGAATAGTTATTTAAGATGGTGATATAAAAAAAGGTACGGAGACATCATTTAGGATGGTTATGTAAATATATGTACCTACTATTTTTCGATTAAAAAGAAATGAAAATTGCATTCTCTTAAGCATTCATACGCGTGATTGCTTTACATAATTATTTCTTATTTTTTAACAATTTTAGTGAGTGCTTAATGTTCACAAGTGCTAATAGAGTGAGAACCCCCATTTTGGTGTTATATTAAATTGGAAAAAGACAACCAGGCCAAAATTTGACACAAAATTTGTTGCCTAAAATGCCTACAACTTATTATTATACAACAAGTGTTTTAAAATATCTTATAATATTGTTTCCATGCGGTGTTTGGCACCAATTGTTGGCCCAAGAATCATGTCTCTATTCTGCATGAATACTAATCTTTCCTTTTATCTTCACTTTTTTTTTTTATAAAAAAAATTCTTTTACATAATAAAGAATGTCCAATGAAAATATTTAGCAGTTAAAGTATTTTCAGGGGAAAAAAAAAAGGATTGATTCCATAAAAAAATAAAACTCTGTTCACGTTAATAAATATGCAAAAAGAATGAAAAATACCGTATATTGGAGTCATAATAAGAAAAGTGTGTTTTCTTCATAAAAATACTCCAAGTTATAATATCTCATGGCTACAAATGTACCTTTTCTCCCCATCTTTTGTGAAGTTTCTTTTCCCCTTGAGTTCCGGTTCGTAGTCAACACCAAAATGTTTATTGTCCTTTTTTTTGGCTTTGACATCACAGCCATCTATTGGTTCTTCTAAACCTTTTCTTCTCCTCTATTTACCTAGTAAAGTTAGGTGTTGAACAAAAAAATCACATAAAAGTGATATTCCCATATCACAATTTTGGACCGGATAAAAAAACCTCAACTTTGGATCCAACTATAACTAAACTTAACCGAATAGAAAAAATGATTTTCTTAATGAATCGTTTAGTTAAATAAAAATAATTTTATACAATTATTTTCTTTTAATTTTTTTTATCAACCTTTATGAATTTCATCAAATTTTTCATATCTTCTTTTTATTTGTCTTATTTTTAAATAAATTATTAATATTAAATTGAGTAAATTCTATTTAAAATTTTACATTAAAAAAGTTTTCTTTTCTAAATTATCATTTTCTTATATATTTTCAAATTAAGTATTCCATTTTAGTAGTTTTTACTTATTTCTCATTAGTTTTTCCATGTTTAGTGTCTCTCTTTCGTTTTTTTTTATTGCTTTTTGATAGGTAGCTTTACTTCTCCTTTCTTATTGTTTATTTTTGGAATAAAGTTTCTTATCCTGGTTCAATTAAGTGAGATTAATTGGAAATATATAAAAGTTAAATAAAAAGAAAACATATTATTAAAAATAAAAATATTTAGCAAAAAGTTGATGTAAATAATTCTAATTGAATCTAATCAGTTTTAATAAGATTAAAAATAAATTATGAATTAAACAGTATTGTTACATTCAATTTAAAAAAAAAAATCGAATAATTATATTATCTTCGGTTCTATTCAGTTCAATTCGATTCAATAAAAGAACTGAACTGTATCGAATTAAATCACGCTCATCTTTACTTAAAATACTTTCCAATTAACAAAAACTCAAAGTATTACTCCGTAGTACCCTCTCTACTTCAAACACAAATAAATGTCATATGGAGGTATACAACACAACATTAATCGTGCAGACCTTATGTCGGTAGATAACATCCTTGCATTCTTCTTAACATTACTTCAACACAAATAAAAATGCAATGTGGAGGTGGAGATATCTGGATAACAATGTTTAATGTAATTTTTTTAAGTATAAAAATGTTGGCCTAACAATACATCCGAGTCGTACATGTAGCATGTTGAGAAAGAATAGTGGAAAGAACTGTGTAGTAGTAAGGAGTTCTATTCACCAAAATATTGGAAACAAAAAATGAGTGTATTCATTTAATAATTTAATCATATATGTGCGCTTTAGATGAGAAATTCATAATATATTTTAACACATGACACAATATATTCTATAGTACATTATGCTATATTTAATTGTAACATGTATACGTATCCTGTATAGTAGAATCTGCGTTAATATATAATATACAGCATATTACATATTAAAAAATACATCATGTAATGCAATATGTCATAATTATTTGTGGCATATACATACATATATATATATATATATGGCGTAACATATCCTAACGTAGAAAAACAAATCAACGCTAGTGCGAACGATAGGTTTGGTCACGCCCAACAATACATTAACTCAAAACATCTAACTCCAAAATTTCATTTGTTTCCGTAAGGTGAGAGTTCGAAAAAAGCAGCTCTTTCTTGTTTACCTAAGTCTCCCAAGGAAGGCTGGATTTAGAGCTAGGCACGAGTCCATTTTTCCTTCAAGCCAAATAAATTACAAAAATACAATTAGACTTTTTATAGTTTTAAATCAAATCATACATTTCAGATTAAAAACTTTTACAAACTATAAAATTTTGGTTCGGTTGGATTTGGTTTACAAATTTTACCACATTTTTAGTTTGGAAAAATATATTTACATATTATATAATTTCACATGAAAATTATTGAATTTATTTAATAATAATAAGTTAATATCACGATAGAGATTAATGAAGTTGATATTCATGTGACTAAAAAAATGTTAAATATTTATTCATAGTCAATTTTATTATAAAATAGTATATAGTATAAATTTTGAGTCAAATTATATATATAATATGTACGTTATAATAATCAAATATTCAATATATATACATTTCAATAAATATAAATAAAAGATTTGTTTTAAGTGCTATATTATAATAAAAGAAATTATTTAGTTGCAAGTTAAATATTATAATATTTTTTATCAAACGGTTTGATTCAGTTCTACAGATTAGTTTGATTTATCTTTTCAAAATAATTATAAATTGTCGATTTAATCTATATTAAGAATTTTCTAAATAAGTTATAAGAAACTATATTTTTAGTTTTATTTGATTTACTGATAGGCTCGATTTGGCCGGTTTAACCGTAGCAGCATCCATGTTCCCCTGCCGAAACACTTTCTTGAGCACAAGCGCACAACGTTACGAAGGAGGCTGAACTTTTATGCTTCCCTTGCAGAATGTTCCACAAGTTTTGGCAAAGGCGTTTAGTCCTTGCGCTTTTGCGGGAGGAACGATAGACTCCGGTTAATCGATTTCATGTTACTTATAATAGTTATGTTTATATATATATAAACTCTATAATAGCTTTGGTTTGAAAGATATTTTCTAATTTATCATAAAACGCGTCATGTGTATATACATTATGTATATAATTTGAATTTTAGGTTACATACATGATTAAAATTTTTATTTTTTTTATTTTTTCTTCCTAATGGTGGAATTTATAATTTAGTTGCGATTTCCAAGTGAGATTGAGATATTGTTTAAAACAAGAATGTGGCTCTAAGTAACCATGCTACGAGCTTCCAAAATTGCAAGCAAACGATGAAAGAATAATCGAACTTAAAGCATGATATGATATAAAAGTTAACTACTTTTATTATTTTAAAAGGTTTCAAATATATAATTGATTTATTAAGAAATGTAAACTTCGATTTAGTTTCTTTATAAACAAATAAATCTATTTTTATCAATTATTATATCAAAAGGATTAAAATGGATGTGGTATCTTATATATAAAAATTATTATAGCGATATAATACTTAAGTACACTATTGGAAACAACCAACAACAATTCTATCTATCTATTTACGATATATAATAATTGGAAAAGACAAAGGTAGAAGGTGGAGAGTATATGCATACTGTAAGATTAATAGCAACTTTCCATCTTCCTATCAATCTGTGCCCTAAATTTCCATATGAAAGGTGATCATATCTCTCTCTCTCTCTCTCTCCATATAAATATTCTGCACTCATTAGGAAAAGGGAACTAATATTGTGATTTTTAAAAACAATCCCAAAATTACCACGGATGAATTCTACTTTTTAAAATGCAAATTCAATTTTGGCTGAATTTGAGTTTTCAAATACTGAATTTGGGTAACTGAGATAAAGTCGGCTATCTCTAGTTGCATAGGATCGATTTTTGAAAAAGTTGATTATATTGGATGTCCCATTCCTCATCCTTCACAAAAGTCATCAAATCTACTTGTAGCAAAGTCTCATCCATGCATCCAAACGTGATCTTGTCCATAACATAAACCAGTAAACATTTGCACTATTTCTCAACTATATCTCATCCATGCATTCGTATTTTACATCTATAAATATCTCCGACTACACTCCTCAACAACAAACGTCTTAAAAACAATATATATACATCTTCCATAAACATGTCCAAGACAAAAATGTATGTATATATATATATATAACTTCCATTACTCCTCAATTACACTTTTGCCGACCCCAATCAATATTAATAAAAATAAAAGGAAAAAAAGTAAATAAAAAAGTTGCAAACCATAATTTCATTAAGTCTCAAAAGTTTCATTAATTCAATATACTCAATGTGTATATATAAATAAAATTTGTACAAAATATCAAACAAATACATATGGTGATGCCATCTAAGGACGTCTCTTCTATTGACTTTGATAGGCATGTGTAAACCCTACAACCACTCACTCAAGGTTTCGATTAGTTAAAAGATCCGATCAAGTCTAAATTATAAGTAAAGACAAAAATATTAGTAAAAATGATCCCGTAAAATTGAATTTGAGAAAATAAGCAATAAAATAAAAGAATATAAAAATTCTAAATTTTAAGTATATAACTCGTTATTTATCGAAAATACGTAAAATGCATTCCGATAATTAACGGATCATTAGAGATAAATTATATCTATACTAAAAATCATAAAATGACCTAACTAATATTTAGGAATATCTATTTATACTATATATGAATTTACATGTAGGTAGAAATACGCATAATTACTTAAAATACGCGAAATGTGCTAAAATAATACTAAATAATTAAGGAAAATTCATAATTAATTAAGGAAAAATCAAGAAAAATAAAGAATAGTCCAGATACAGGTCATGGCAACTGGGGAAAATAAGAAAAAAATTAGCCAATTAGAATTAAACAACATAAAAACCAAAAATTAAGGGATTTGGACAATGTCTTATCTAATTTAATGCATATTAATTATCACCAAGCTCTATAAATCGGGAAAAAATTCACAAAACTCCTTTGGACAGTTAGGAATCAGAGAAAAATAGAGAGCTTCGAAAATTCAAGAGAAAAACTAGAGAAAAAAAAAAGAAAAGGAAAATTGTACAATTAAAACTAATGAGCCAAACCCACACACCACCACCACCTGGGACCAAACCACCATACATCATTACCACCTGGGACCAAGCCACCGCCACCGCCACCGCCACCGCCACCACCACCACCACCACCCTACTCCAGACCCACCGTCTAGGTCGACCGACACACTTGGACCGGAGTTGGACGGCCAAAAGGCATCGAACCAAGTAAGTCCCTTATTTGCTTCAGTTTTATATAATTTCTTAAAATTTGTTATTTTGCCCAAAAAATTATGAAACTTATTATTCTGAGGTTTTATTGTATGTAGATTTAGTAAAAAAATAGTGATTTAGTTTAATCATGTCTGAAAATATAGGGTTCTCAACAAATTAAGCAAAATTGAGCATAATTAGAACTAGAAATAAATGGGCTTAGGAGTATAGTTTGGAGCTTAATTTTTTTCTGTAGAATGCTTAAGTGATATAGAATAATGCTATGAAGCCATTTTTTTAAAAATTAATTTTCGAAAATTTTAAGTTAATTTTTAGCCCTAAAATGATGAAAAAATTGGGTAATTTTGGGTTAATTAGGTGATTAAGACACTAATTACTGATTTAGATAGTAATTAGATGTTTAGGAATGTTAATCTCTGATGTGGAAACCTAATCCTATCCTTTAGAGTATTAAGTGTAATTAATTTAGGAATTAGGTTGTAATTGTAGAAAATTAGGAATATGAGGAATTGAAAATTTAATAAATCTGAAAAATTCGGGTTATTTAGATAATATTATAATAAAAATCAAAATATACTATATCTGAAACAAAATTTAATTTTAAGTAATTGTATAAAAAATGTAAGATTTTCTCACATCGGGAATAAATCCGGTACTCTAATTAGAATTAACATGTACCGAATAATTTAAAATACTAAATTAAGACCCAATAAGATATTAGAATACTTGAGCTTAATGTGATTAATTTCACATTAGGATTCGAATATATTTAAGACTTCAAAATCAAAATTAGAATTTAATTTAGGATCCGAACCCCAAAATAGGGTAGAAAAAATCATTAGTACATAAGAGGTATAAATGGAAAAAAAATAATAATAAGCTAAATTATAACTTAAAAATCGAACCAGAACCTAATTTAGAAATCGATGTGGAAACCAAACTTGAACCTAACCCCAAACCTAGAATAATTGTAAAAGATTTCAGAACGTAGATAATCAGACATATTAAACCTTAAACAAAAGATAACAACAAGCGTTATAGGATAAAACTAACTTATAATAGTTATATAAAAAAATGAAACTACGTTTGTATTACAGGAATGATCAGCGATAGCTTAAGCGAGTTAGACCTCGAGTGAGTAAGCGAGAAGTCTAAGTAAGTTGGGATTAATACGTTACTGTATTTTGGACACTTAAGATTATGCTTGGTTATACTTGTTAGATAGTTGGTTGTGTGCATGTGCTTAATTATGAGTGATGCTATGATTATGTCTGTTATTTTAGCTTATATTGTATGATTTGTATGAAGTGATTGATCACCCTAAATTGGACCTAATCAAATATACGATCTGTAATCATAATTGGACCTACATAGCAACTTATTAGGGGAATCTAGGACTTTTCGATCAAATACAGACCCCTTTGAAAGGAATATCACAAGATTGCATAATGGTCCCTTTTTCATCCTTAGTCGATCTAAGTGACAAAAGAGGAGGTCACAGCGAGAGTAAAATCAATGGTTCAAAGGTAGTCTCGGGAGGAGCGATGTCTCCATTGTACAAGCTTGGGTTTGGTCGTGAGCTATTGCATTAATAGCAACTTCTCAACTTAGATTAGAGCAGGTGGAATTTCTTTAATCTCACGACGGGCCGGACAATATCGTACGATGGCATTTTCTTGAATATGCATTGCACCTAATAAGTTGGTTGATAACCTTATTGTGTTATGGTATAGTTTTAAGTCCTCCATCCTAACTTACTGAGCTGTAGTTGCCCATATCCCTATAAACGTCGTATAGGTACTGGCTAAGAAACGACATACAATTACTCTGAAACTAACAACTGCTGGATCTTGGGAAGTAAGGAAAAACATTTGAAGAATAAACACATATTTTTAAGATTTAAGCTTTTACTTTAGAATTTTTCATTTTTGAATAATGTAATAACTAGGAAATATATTATGAAGAAATATTATAAAATTTAATTGTAATAACTGAATTATAGTGTATATATATATTTCTTCACTTTCTTAGGTAAACGATTTATTTAAATTACAAACTGTTTACTTCAAAGTGGGTTAGTCGTAGACACTTTATGTAAATCAAGTCTAAGATAATGGTTGTAAGGCCAACTTCTATCTTATAATTGTTTATACGACAAGACTGTTACGACTCTACCGTTTGGGGGCTTAACAACATGTATCTCCTCTTACGCATCCATCTAAATAGTAGGTGAAGGTTGCATTAATTGATACCCATTTGCTTTCGTAATCTCTGCGCCATCCTAACTTGTACTTAATGGGTTATGTGTTAAGGTCATATACATAGGTACTAGTGAAGGTCGATCAATATGAGCCCTTCACCCATGTCACTAATTAGATCTACAGGTTGCTTCTTTAATGGAGCAGGAGGTATCAGAGTAAGAGCATTAGAGCTCTCCCTTATAGTAAGATCTAATACTTGAATGCAGGCTTTAAAAGAAGATCTATAGGGTAAGGAGTGTTAGAGTGAGTAATGTTAGGGTAAGCAATCATCTCTAATCTCCAACTGTCCTTATCCATGTGCTTGTACTCTACTTTGTCATGTGGTTCAACTTCTTAAGTTTTTAGGATATGTTGGTATTCATAAACCTAAGTTTCAACTCAATATTATTATCCTATCCTACTTAGCTCTTACATAAGTAATTCCTACTTAGCTCTTACAAGGGGACATACATGGATCAACTCAACACGAGATGTCAACAAATTAATCTGAATATGTTTGCATATGATGCCTACTAATTGCTTATAACTTGTCTCGTATGGAGCTCTAACCATTATTGTCGAATGCCTATCATAATATATCCCTTTCTCTCCTTACATAATATGACTATGGCTATAGCAAATCACTTGCACTTCACCCATTTTCTCACCTATCTATAGTAAACATTTCTTTGTAAACAAGTCTAAATTAGTAATTAACTATAACTGAAAATGTTTTTGAAGAACAATGCAACTAATGTTTGATTTCTCTATAATTTCCTTCTACGATAATGAAATTGGAATATAGGAATAGAACCTAAAGATACATTGTCATATCTTAAAAACCTTATATATGGTTTTAGATGATGGATTTTAATACCAAATGCTATCAACTTATAATATAGGGTAGTTTAATAACAAATTTATTGCCAATTCATATATATCCAACATCATGATATTCAAACGACAACTTAGTATTGTTCTTTTAATGTAAATTATACGCAATATGGATGTAATGAAATTTGTAAAAGGTACAAAATAATAAAAACCATATAAATCATCAATTAATTGCTAAAATTAAGCAATTTACTAAGTGCAAACCATAATGTAATTAGTGTACATGCCTATGTAAATTGCCTAAACATATAGTGTAAGTACGAAAATTACCATCCTAAAGAAAGAAGAAGCAAACTATTCTAAGAAGAAAGAAAGTTTCTTTGCATGTGTAATCGAGAGTAGAGAGAGAAAGAGCTTAACCCATGTGATTTTTTGGAAAATATTAATGAAATTCATTAAATACAGTATATAAAAGTGATTTAGATTGCAAGTTCAATTTATATTTTGAAAAAAAAAAAACTTAGATTTTGAATGGAGAAAATAGTGGGCTGAGGCAAGCTCGATAAATGGGTTCTTAGAAATTCAAATGAAATTGATTAAACTTAATTTCATTTTATTTTATATACATAGAAACGGCTTTTGAAGATTCGATTTCATCCTATAAAATTAAATTTATTATAAGATGAATTAACATTTTAAAAAGCCGAATTCATTTATTATATTTTTGAGATTATTTATGTGAAGATGAATTGACATATTTTTTGGGGATTATTTTAAAAAATGACAATATTATTTTTCTTTTTCCGACTGCCGGTATAAATTTATGGAGGTATTTAATTTTGTATATGTACATTTATTATTTTCCTGAGACCAGAATTTTGAAAAAGAGGAAACGCTTGCCTCTTCCTTTCAATCTTCCCGTAATGGCCTCGCCTGAACCCTTTAAACCCTAGTGATAAACCCTCCCTCTGTTGCTCCCTCCACCTCTCTCTCTTTCGCTCTCATCTTTTCTGTATCCGCGTGGCTTCTTCTTTGTCCGGACCTCAATCAGCAATCACCGTTCAATCACCGCGTTGTCAATTACGGCCATTCTCGTCTGTTTTTCTTTGGTAAGTTCTCATCATCTTTCTGTGCTTCCCCCCATTGCTGGCGATCTAATCCTTTGTTATTGCAATTTCTGTCAAATATGTTAATGTAAGAAAAAAAAAAAACAAACCATAAAGTTAATTAAACATCACAGGGATTAGTTTATTTGATAGATGTGGCACGAGATGGTAAGGTTGATGTTACTTTTAACTTCTGATTGTGGTGTTATCTCCTTCAGATAGCTAAATTTTATGTTCGCACAATCGGGTGAAGTTAAGTTTTTTTCTTTTAGTATGAACTTGTATCTATTGGAGCTAGACATGAGCAAACAAAGCAACCTTTCTCTTCATTTCATTTCTCTCTCTCCCTCTCCCTCTCTCTTTTTCACTCGTTTTCTCCTAATTCTCTTATGTAAAAAATTGTCAAATATAGTGGAAAATATGGAGGCAAATTATTAGCATACGATATATATTTGGGAATTTAAGAGAACTTAGTTTTTGATAACGTCCAATAGGAAAGTATTATCCATATGGTGGATCCCAACTGGTGGGGATCGGGCTTGAGTGTTCTAGTTGTTATGAGGAAGCAAATAATTGCAAGAGACTTTTTCGGTGCTAGAAGAACATGTTGGCTGGAATAGATACTGTCGTGGTTTTTCAAACCCTCCTTCTCTTTAGGATCTAGGGACTCTTTTGATAAAATAAAGTCACTTGGCTGTAGGGAGTACTGTTTTGCTAATGACGAGAACATGGAATAATTTGGTGAAGAGTTGATTTTATGATGTGATTGAATTACTGGTTTGAAATGAAGACTGTTGGAGAGAGAAATCATCAGTTTAGAATCTCTTAGTCTTAGATATGTGATTGAATTACTTGACAAAGAAAGTTGGAGACGGTAAAATTTTCTCTTTTGCTCCTTTGCTATATTTCTACTTGTTTCTGCTTGAAAGCAGACTTGGTTCTGCATTTCATCTAAAAAGTTTGCATATCCTCAATCATATCACCTTGATGAAGGTTGGAATGACTGCGCTTGAGTTGTTTTAGTGTTTCATTTGCTGTAATGCTTGTTGATAACATGCACAAGTATTAAGCATTGAGCATGTCATTTGTTAAATTTGTGGTTTATTTCAAAGAGTATAGTCACAACTCTTCATGTGAGCTTACGAGTGTTGAAATTGAACGGTTGGAAAAGAAAAAAATTACCGTGAAACTAAAACTCAATCCTTTGTTTGTATTTTGTGTATGCAAATGTTATTATTTGTCTCATCATAAATAGATGTTGTGGATTCTTTTGATTATGTGGTTTGATAATGTAAAATTTTGGTTCTGATTTCCCAAATTTTTTAATTTAAATTTTGCTGAATAAAGAAAGATGATAGTGGTGTTTCTTGGTTCCAAGTTCCTATAACTATAAGACAAATCTGTAGTGGTTTTTTAGTTGTGTAGGCATGACAACGGATTAAAGAGAAGAGAATAAGCGCATTTATTTCAAGAAATGTAACCTGAGCAAAGCTCAAATTTTTGGGTTGAATTTTGTGTTTTTAGTATATATTTCCAGAATTGATTTGATATAATGTTCAATGCACCTCAGTTGTTTTACAGTGTTCTATTGCTTAAAACAATTGATGCACCTATGAAACTTAGGTGTATAAAAATTTTTTCTTTTTCCTTTTTTTTTTCCCCTTTGGACTAACTTGTAAAACTATATTTAACTAAAGAAAACTTATAAAACTGTGGCTGCAACCGGGTTTCTTGTCTGATAATTTTGGTGCTTCTCATGGAAAATGCTGATATCTATTCCTTTATGGCTTTGCATTGTTTGTCAGTGGCATCACACTTGAGCAATGGCTGGGGAAGGTCTTCTTGTAAAATCTAGAGAATTCTCAAAAAAGAGGAAATCGGGTTATAAGAAAAGTCACAATGGCAAGAAGAAACTGAAAAAGGTTCCTATTTCTGGAGAAAAGGTAAAGATAGACCCCAAAATGAGGAAACTCTTTCGCAAGAGGGCAAGGGATTACAATTCTGATGATGATAACAGTGATCAGATCAATGGCTCCTCTGTAAGAGGGGATGATGATACCCCTTCTGCAAGGGATAATGAGGAAACTGTTGAGGAAGATGATTTAGGAAAGGATATTGAGGTTTCTGAAGATGAAGGTAATGATGAAGATGGTGACATGCAGCCTGGAATTACAAAGTTCACCGAAGGTTGCCGAGCATTTAGGACAGCATTCAAAAGTATAATAAAGAAGAGTGTCTCTGATGATTCGCTTGTAAGCTTGCTGCAATTTTGATTTTGCTTTAGATGTACCAAAGTTTTTGTATTAAGTTGGATCATTATTCAGGGTCCTGTCTTGTCAGCACATAAGAAGCTTGTTGCAGAAAAGCTTGCTGAAGAAGAATCTGAAAGAAAAAATAAGGGGGAGGTAAAGAAGGAAAAACGCATGGTATGTCTTGTTCATTAGACATTTCAATGAACCTTTTATTCCTTCTTAAAATTTCTTAAACTATGTGGTTTATGCATGTTATAATCATGAATTCAATAGGTGGCGGAGAAAGGGCATGTAGAGCCTCTTAACTATTTGGATACACATGAAAAGTTTCTTATAGGTGTTGCCACAAAGGGAGGTGTGTGCTTCATTTGTTGTAAAAAGCTTATGTTAGCAAAAAGGTTACTTTTTAAGATTTCTTTCATTTGTTTCTTACTAACTTTGTTTGGATTTCAGTGGTCAAGTTATTTAATGCGGTAAGTTCCTTTATGATTATTTGACTCCATATTTCATTAGTACTGATTGACTGAAGTTGAACATCAAGCACTATTGACTTGCCTTCTGATGACCTACAGGTTAACAAAGCACAAAATGCGCAGAAAGGCTTGAATCCCAACAGGTCAAGAGATGCAAAAGGTTAGATAATGACTCCTGTATTGCGATAGCCATGATAAGTAGGGATATTAAGGATCATATCATTTGTGAGTTTGTCTGTTATTGAGTTCTTCTTTTATGCATTGAATGTGGAGGGGGTAAAGTAATCTCTATATTGTTATACTATCATCTGTGAAATTGGCTTTAGTCCATCTTTGCTTGGTCAAATCTTTGGATAAATTTGTTTGATTAAATTTTGCTGGACTGGTATGATGTAGCAGTTAAGATTCAAGTATTGTGCATGAATTTTTCTGGTTTTTCCCCATCAAGTTTTCTGTTCCATCTTGAATGTTACTGTTATAAGATGTCAACCATCTTTCTTCACTGTAGATGGAGAGATACCAACTTGCATTTTGAACAGTCTCTTTGTTATTCACAGATTATCTTACTGGCTTTGATTGAATTGCCCTTCTTGCAGCAATTAACAAAAGGAAGAAAGAAGCTTTCTTCTCAGAACTGGGCAAACGATCGGTGGGGGGAGCAGAAAATTTAGATAAGGTTGTGACCCTACCTCCACAAAATAAATTAGCTGCTGGCTGTAAAATTTTGTTTCTCTGTCAGTTTTTATCCCTTCTATATAGGCTGTTTCTGGATTCTCATTCAAGGAAGCCACTTAAGATAATTCTCTGTAAATATAGAGCCACCTTAAGTTAATTTCTTGTTGAAGTTGCACTTCCAGATAATTTAGAAGGACGTGGTGTGCAACCCCTGAACAGTTCCATTGCTTGATGAGTTGCAGGTTAAGACTGATACGACAGATGGTGAAGCACCTGCTTGGGCTCCATTACGCGATAATTACATGCTTACAAATCCTAAGCTTAAAGATTGGGATAAAATGCAGGTAAAATTTTTTCTACCTTTCTCTGCATGAGAAAGTCTCTTTTGAAAGCCTGTTTAATCTAGATATACAAGTTACTAATCTATTTCAATATAGGGGGCAACTAGCCAAGATGACTTAGGACATATGTCTGAAGATGGAAGTTCAGATGGGGATTGACAATGATGACTTGGAAGGCATACTCTGTTAAGGAAAATTTTGTTGTTAGCTTTGGAAGATAATACAGGATGCCTTTATTCCGCATTGTTGCATCAAATTTCAATTGTCCAATTGTATTTTACTGTTTATTATCATCCGCTTGAGCAATGATCGATTAATTTCTCCAAAACAGATTCTCCCTATCAAGGTGGCCGTCTTCATTACATTGTTTTTAACCGCCCTGTGGCAAGGTCAGGAAAAGGCATGGGATGGCATGTACAGAGAATGCCTTCACAAGCACTCTGCATTTTGGTTAGTCCATCTTATCAGCATAGTTTTGAAAATGGCCATAGATATGGGTGTTAAACTCATGATTCGAACACATACAATTGCTTTAAACAGTTTTAGGAAGTAACAATTGCGAAACCTCGATCAATACTCATGGGCTTATTAGCTAAACGGCAACTAACACATACAATAAATTGGGTTGCTTTTTGCGGACTTTCATAATCCTGTTGCGATATGCATTTGAAATGGATAGTCAGATTATGATATATATTATCAGTGCTATGGATAGATCAAAAAAGAAAAAGGAATAGAAGTCCAAAGCTTTAGAATCACAACTGTTTGACTCGCAATTTCATAGCCTTTGCCATAGGGTCATAAATCTTCCATCACAGCAGCTCATCGTAAATTATGTCCTCTAAGGAGATAATCAAGCTGCTCGCCCACTCTATTGGTGGTCTGTATCATGTCTTCTTTAGATGGCTTTGTCCGGATAAATCATGAATGATGTATTGAGATCAAAATAGAAGCTTGAGAAAATTACATAAATATTATATGTGATTTTGGGCTTTGTAAACAATTGACTTGTGTGTGTTTTTATTAAATATATATATATATATATGTTCATAGTCTGTATTTTATATTTATTTATTAATTTTAATCAGGGGATGTGTGTTAACAAGAAAACCATTAGTGATTTGTTTGCAAAAAACTCAAAACATAGGCCATGATTGTATATTTCTCTAGAAATTTCATTATTTGGCAATAAGGGGTATGCGAAGTTCTGTGGTTCGATTTACGCTCCTCATCGAACCAGATTATAATGTATGATACCTCTCTTTCGTTCCTTTTTCCATCTTAAGCCAAATTGTATAGTAGGTTAGTACTTCATTCAAAAGAAAAATTCCCGAGAGAAAAAGACTGTGGATCAAAATTTAAATAGATGATGAAAAATTTTGGTTATTAAAAGAGAAGATTAACGTTAGGAGGATGTCATTAGTTGCCATTATAATTCCTAGGTTGTTAATGTGTCATGTGTCAAATTAGATGCTAATGTGATGTCTACGGATCCTAATCACAACAAAATAAATTGGTGGAGATAGTTATAAATGAGTGTGAACCCTAGGCCCTAAAATTCAAGAATAATTTTCTTATTTTTCTCTAGTTCGCTGAATTTTAATTGATATTCATGAGCAAGAAAAAGAGTTGGGAGGAGGTCTAAGAACACAAACGTTGTGCAAATGTTAACATCCGCTGGGATCATTGGATTCCACTTATTAAGGCTTCGACATTCCTTCTTCTTGCATTTAAAGAATTGGGTATAAACATACAACAGAATTTTCTCTCCAAGAGAGAGCTCTCTTTCATTCCCTCCGTGGGAACTCTTTACACTTTCTTGGCGTCGTTCAGGATTTTCTTTTCTTTATCTTTTAAGATTTTCATTATATTTTAGATTTTGTCTCGTTTAGCCTATATTATTCCTTATCTTTAGATGACGAAGGAAGCTTCAACGGAGCTGTTTCCGGACATCCGCGGTTCCATCTACGCTCTGCAGCGATATTGCCATTTCCATTCTCGGTGAGTTCTTTACATGCTTCACCGATTCGACTCCGTCCTTGTGTCGTGATGGCCAAATAAAGTTTCTGTTCCTATGTCCATTTGCCATGTTTTGGCCATTTGTTCCATGACCAAGGTTGTAACTTCGATTTCTTTCATTTCCGACTTTTGCTCATAATCTTCGATTCCATCTCCAGCAAGTCACTTGGGTATCTCACCGGGTCAACTCAGCTCTTAGTTTCATAAGTGCTGTGTTCATGAGGTTGCCGACTGGAGATTTCTAGTTGACACTTTTTCTAGGCTCCGTCAGTTTTCGTTTCGGTACGGATGACGAATACGCATTCAATAAACTTATATATTCCAATTTTTGTTCTGTTTTATTAATTGATTATAATATATAGTGTACTGTTTACTCTCCTTATATTTAATGCCACTTGATATTTTGAAGCGATGGTAACATAAAATACTAATTACAAGCATTAAAAACAAGTTGAAGTTTGAGTTCAAATGTCCTGTTTTATTTAGAAGGTAAGAATATAAAAGTTCTACTAATAAAGATGATGACCCGATAATTGTATAAATACCAAGAATGAATTGAATTTATTTCATTCTAATGTTAGTAAGTAAGTGATGCAACCATATACCTTAATAGTATGGAGATTGTTTTCGAATCTATGTTTGTCTCGTTATAATTATTAATATATATATATATATATATTAAATGCATTCTTTATTGTTAATGGATGAAGATTATGTGCGTATATAAATATATATATTTATAAGTTGTGTAGCCATACTATACTCTTTTATGTTTTGGTAAATGAAAATAATTACCGGTGAACATATTTCCGTTATGTGATATTTGGTAATGCATAACACTTGTGGTGTGTTAATAATATATTGACATCCATTAATGCTAAAGATTGACGAGAATTTGCCAATAAAGGATGCCAATAAATGTTTGTGCTAGTGCAGATCATACGAGTCAATTATACAGGAATCATATTAAAAGTTATGGAAGTGTTATGACCTTGTTAGTAGGAATACGTTTCACGCTGGTTTCATTTTCGAATACTTTTCCGCAAAAGTTTAGATAAGCTTTAATATTTAATACCTGTTTAGTGTTAATCATTGTATTAAACCCTATTGAGTCCTCTTAATCAGCTCGTCCACCATGAACCCATTTGACTAATTTTAGGTAGGACATCTAACTAATAAAATTAGCTATAGCAATAGGTGGTAAATTAATAAGAGATTTATGAATAATAAATGAATAAAAGCTAGATAACGATTTGTTTAATAATCATCGGAAGGTTAATCCATACTTATTCTTAATCTCAATAGATTTATGTTAGATTTTGACTTTCTCATTGTATAGGTGGTTAGAGCTAGTCAATGCAGGATTTGAAGCGGTGGAATTTTAGTTAATTGTCAAGAAGCCTTTTTAAGTATATGGTGCTTAGTTGCTTATTTGTGCTTGCTAGAACTTAGTAAGAAAACTAAATTGAATTATATTTGGCCTAATTGCAGTTGATTATTAATTATGCTTGGGATTCGTAGTGGTAGATTTTTAAAAGAACAACTGCTAATCATATGTGAGGATTTCTTAATGGATTCATATATAGAATGATTCAGCTAGAATATTAGGTTTTAAGAACTCTAGACTCTAGACTTTAAACTCTAGACATAGGACGTAAATGGCTTAAAGGGAAACGTTTATTTATATATACCTATATATATGGATAAAGATCATATATAGTAAGATCATAAGTATTTTTTTATTGGTTACTAGTCTAAATTCAAGATAATTAATTGTTTATTTTATACTTAATGTAGCTTATATTATATGCATATGCATGACTTGGTTTGGTATTTGTATGTGCTTGGGTTTTGGCTTATTTTTTTATTTTTACAATTGCAAGTATTCTTAATAAGATTGTTGATTGTGACAAGTGGAGGGTTTTCTTTTATCCTCAAGTGAGTAAAGAGATATGATAAATAATTATATTGCATTAAGAATGTAATTGAGTTGTGGAGATGGATTAATGATGTTGAGTAGGATTGCTAATATAAATTGTGGTTGTAAAATTGGAGATTTTGTTAACAATTATAATTATGATCGCAATGACTTGCCTATGAATAATTCTTAAATTGTTGTAATTTAAGAATTATTTTAATATAGGTGATTTCGAAAATTGTAGTTAGTTTTAGAGTTTTAACATATCGTTAGAAAACTAGAGACACAAGCGGGTTATAGTACTCTTTGATTCCAAGGCATTACATAGAGTTTGCTTGAGGCCACGTGCAAGCCCTACTATACTCGAGGTTCTTTGCATATGAAGTCTTATTGTACAAAAGGTTTGCTACACTCGGGTCCTATTACGTGCTAGGCTTACTATGCTCGAGGCTAATTGGCTTGCTATGTTTGGGACCTATTACATGACAAGCTCATTGTGCTTGGGGCCTAATGCTTACAAGGATTGTTGTGCTCAAGGCTTATTGGGACATGTTGTGTTCAAGGCCTTTTGTACAACAGATTCGCTATACACTAGACTTATTGTGCTTAGAACTCATTGCATTCTAGGCCTACAAGGACTTCTTGGCTTCTTCAACATCTTCAAGTTGGTCGTTCCATGTTTTCTCCCACCATTAGCACAAGGTGTTGCATTGTACTTGATCTTATCACAAAATGGGTCTTTAGAGATGGTCAGGTTGAACGTAATTAGCAAAATCTATCTGTTGATGGCATGCATGGTGATGGCATGAAATGATGTTATAACAGTTGTAAAATCCAATGAAAGAATAGAAATACAAAGCATAGTGGGATAACTTGATGGCCAATATTATGTAGTAAAATACCAAATCAAGAATAGAGAAGATTAGAAAAAGAAAAAGAAAAAAAAATTTCACAGATGGAGGAAGATGTTGATAGTTTCACCAACGATAAGGGAGTTACAATAGTAATCCCTATTCTCAAGTAAAGCGTGACATTCAAGACTATTAAGGAAACAAAAAAAAAAAGGTAAAAAAAATTAAAAAGGAAAGGAGGCTAAAGAAGCAACCGGACATACGAGCCTTACTCTGCACGAGGGTGATCGTCTTCTTTGTTATGCCAATGATTGGTCATGTGCTGAGCCAGTTGCTTCTGTTAAGATTTGAAACACAGCGGATTAGTGTATAAACAATTCCACGAAAGATGGTAATTGCTGGCAACTCGATGCAGTTTAACTTACCCGCGAAGGAACAAAGGGAGACAACATGAGTATTGATGAAAAGAAACTATAATCAAGTAGTAGATGCAAGGCAAGCAAGTTAAAGCATGAATCGACAAAAATTGCCAATTTGCTATGCCCAGTAGGGAAGGATGGACTTGATGATGAAGTGAATCAGTGCTTTTTCTCCAAACATACGAAGCGCAAAGATTGAAGCCATGGGCTCAGTTGCGTTTGTTAACTGACTGTAGCGTGAAAGAATCGAACATCTCAGTATGAAAATAAAATCGACGGTGTGTGCGTATATATACACACAAAAGTTTCAAGAGTTGACCATATATATATATAAATTGAAATATTTGAATTAATGATTTGATGAGGTTGTATGTTTTAAGATTGTTAAATGATATGAGGTATTGGTTGGTTAAAGAAGATTTGGGGAGTTGACAAAGGAACTGGAGTTTATCGTTTACAATACAAAATCTGCGAAGAAAAAGGATTTCTGGGGATTTTCTCTTCTAACATGGAGCAACAATATATATATATATATATATATGACTAATGGAGCATTATAATGCAAGGCACTCGATGCCTATGATTCAATGCCTATGTATGCATATATACACATTGTGTAGTGGGATTATTGTAATTGGTCGATCATGTGTAATGGATATATCGATCGACCCAAGAGACGTCCTGAATTAATAGTACATAGAAGGATGTCGTTAGAAAGAGTTGTTGGAGGAAGAATTGATAGTATGTGTGATAGTAGGTCAGACTCGACCTTTTTTTACTATTCTTGAATTATTCTTGATATATGTCTATTTGATCTTTAGCAAAATTCCAGTGCTTTTCTCAAACTTATCAATATTTTGAATGAATCCAATGAAAGAAGAAGCCTCTTATTTATAAAGTTTAGAAATTAATCTTATCTGTTAGATGACCTTAAGATAAACGACTAAGATTAAGCCTTATCATTGAATCTTATCTCTTCCTTTAGCCTTCATGGGCTTGGGGCTTATGATAATTTAAAAAAAAAAAAACAGAAGAAGCTTATTTCCTCTTTAGATAAGGTTGAAGCATACTTAAGCCTTTTTAAGGCTCAACAAAGAAAATCGAAGTTCAGAGTAGTTTAGAAAAGCTGCTTTTGAGTTTACTTTTCACACACAAGATAATTAAATAGGACTAAGAGCAGAAAATCTAGTTTAGCAATCTCCGTTTTGAGCCTATGAGGCTAGATCTCCTTAAAGCATTTCTAATCAAACCTAATTTGCTAAGCTTTGTTATTAGCCTAATATATCGGTCTATGGCTTAAAATTAGGTTAAAAGCTCAATTATCAAAATTGCCTTCAATATTTTGCACCATAACCAAGTCCTTCAGGGGTAGTCAATGGGAGTTTTGGGCATTTCTAGATATTTGTTTAACTACTATGCAAACAATATCGAATATTGACTTTGTTGTTAGATTTCTTGCAGTATTGATGGAATAGATGCTTCTTCTTGATTACATGTGATCAATTCAGTTGCCTCTTGAATACTATCTCGCATTCATGACGTAGAATCGACAATTCAGCTTTTCCTAGCGATTTCCTTCTTTTTAATGAGGCTTTATAGAGGAAATGAAGCCATTTGAGTAAATGTAGAATTTAGATTCTCAATAATATTTTTATCTACAGGTATCATATATTTCTCACACATATCAATAAACAGGGCTCCAAATCTATGCTGAATATTCATTTAATCTTTTAAATCTTTCAACTGCATCGAATCTTATAGCTAAACCAACTTGAGTATCATTAAATCTTTTCTAACTCTTATCAAATCTTAAAATTAAATCTCCAATATTTATCCTTTTTAATCCCTTCTCATTAACTATAAGCACGTGCAACCTCTTGCTGAGTTTCGATAGTGCCAGTAATCCATAACAAAGTAAGATGTCCGCTTCTTCTTCCCCTTTTAATCACTGCCATAACTTTCCTTCTTGTTTTTTTTTTTTTTTGATAGGTCGGTGAAAATACCATTATCAGCAGCTCGACATCATCCAGTAGAGTTAAGGATTTCTTATTTCCTGATATGTTTGATTGATCTTTGGTGGTTAACGATGCCTGAATAATCTCCTTCTCTTCCAGTATTGGACGATGACTTCATCTGTTCCATATGCCTGTCTTTTATTTTATTTTCTTCTTCTTCTTCTTCTTTTATTATTACTATTGTTATTATTTAGTTGCTTGCTCAACTTCTGACTCTTCTTCCATCAATAGTCGAGAAGTGGCTTCTTGATCCATCGCAACTCGCGAAGTGATGGTGCAAACCAATTATCCCATCTCAACCTTCGATCTTTCTTCTGTCAAGAGCGACTTCATCGCTTGAGCCGTTTGTTCAATTCTGCTGACACAAAGACAACTGTGACCTTGAAGAATCTTCATGGCTGGTTTTCTTGCATTTGAACCTTCACCACTACTCCTTGTCCTTGTTGCGTGCACAACCCAGTAAATTCCATAGTGGTTTTCCTGTCTTCTTCTCCTTCCTTCCTTCCTTCTTTTTTTTTTTTTTTTTTTGTATTTTGGATTTCCTACTTTGAATTTCTGCTCCTTTGTCTTCCTTTCGTAGGTTCAATAGACTACAACTCGGTCCAACAACACAATCGTCAATACCATTCAGATTACGCTCTTGATAGCAAATTCTCCAAAAGTAGTACTAAGTGAATACCACCAAGTTATCAAGACGTAACCTTTCCACTTTTTTTTTTTTTTTCCTGTGTATCAAGAATAGTAGCAAGAACAAGTGAGTCCTTGTGAATTTCTTTTTTTCTTTTCTCGTGCGGTCTTTTCTTTTATTTTTTTCGAACTTGTTATTGGTTCCTGGTACTGGACACATCTGAGCTTCATATCCCTTATTCACTCTTTGTGCAGATTGTAGAATGGTCTAAGTTCCCGGTTGAACAGGACATAATTGACGGTAGCAAGCGATCCATATATTTTGTTCCTGTTGGTAACCTTCCTTCTGTCGCGACTAATCGTAATTGTAGTCAAGTTCATATATTAATTCTTCCTCCTCTCTTGTTTCTATTATCTGTGTACGTATATACCTCTATCCTTTGAATCATATGTACTCTTTCATGCCATGTTCAATTTTCTCGAATCAATCTTAGGCTCGAAATAGTTGGAAGTGCTCTTGTGTTGAACTTTTTCATAATAATGGATTCATGCTTGACTCCTTAATAAAAATAAAAAACAAAACTGCTCCTGCTCGTCTATGTTTGTATGAAATTGTGAACGATCATTGCACCACCACAATAAAAGAAAAAAGAAAAAGAAAAAATCTCTTCATTGCATCCCCCTTTTATTTATGAAATTCCTTCTTTGCATGTTATCAAATTTACTAAAAAATAAAAAATCCTGCACCAACAAGTTGACATTCAAATAATTTAATCAGTTGGCCAAAAAAAAAAAACAAAAATATAATTTAATTAGACTTGTCTTTGGCTGTTGTTTATGTAGCTATTTACTGTATGATTATTATTATTATTATTATTTTTTTCATTTGACCCATTAATTGGTGACATAGCATGGCATTATTACTGCTTCACGTAGGCTTCTTCATGATGGCAACATGCTTATTGATGGTCATGGATTGGAAGTGAACAAATTCAGCTACAATTAAATTGCTTATATAGAACTTCAACCCCAGTCTAACATGGACTACTTCACGTTGACTCTGTTTGCATATAGGCGTAGCTTCAATTGTTCTACCATTGACTGGGAGAAAAAGCTTCGATTATGCTGTAGCTACAGTCAACGTGAAATGTGAATGGGCTTGGCATGGGGGCTTCATGAACTGGCCATCTAACTTTATCTTTCATCGTGGGCTAAAACTAAACTTGTACTTGTTGAATTACTTCTATTAAATCCGCTTCTCGTGACTTGTGTCTAGACAATAATTATGATAATGTTGCATAAGCTTGAAATTGCCTTATTTGAGTGTGAATCATATGGGGCCATGAAAAGGTCAAGTTGTAACAATTTCATTGTATGAATTATTTTATAATTATTATCTTAAACTTAATTTATACTAGGCGTTTTTACTCGACTCTATCACTTTAAAGTATCAAATTCAATACTTATTTGTTATAAACTCGTGGAGTAATCGTTTGAAATAATTTCTTAAAAATAAAATTATAGTTTGATTTTATAAAAGAGTGGTAGTAAATCTCATAAGTACTTATTATTTCATATAGAGATTAGAATATTGAAAACTACCAATTCCTTTAAACGGTCATATGTAGTCGTGCGAACGAGACCTTCGTGAAGCGGATTCGGTTCCATCCTATACCTCCTATCGAATGGATTTCCTTACAAATGGTTGTCTCCTTTTGGTTGCGATGATTTATTTTGTTCAAAGCGAGGCGAGCGGTGCTATTGTCCCCTTCCCTTCTCCTAGCGCTCATTGACATCGTATGCGGGTCATCAGGATCGGGAACATCATAGATAAAATGACTTGATCCATGAACGCGCTTATCCATAAGAAAGTCAATATTAAAGGCAATAACCAACTATTTCTTATTATATCTCTCTCTATCTTACTTTGCTAGTGCTCTAGTTTTGCATAAATACTTATAATCTATTTGGAAGCTGCAAAACAAACCATGGAGAATGAGCGACAATTTGCTCAGTAAGTGGGGTGAAGATAGAAGTGTGCAACCAACACATTATAGGTAAGGTTTTCAATTAAATTAGTTAGGTGTAATGCATATATAAGTAAACATCATCATATAACGTTATTCGGTTTATCATAAGATCAAAGAAATTGTGCTTACTTTAATCCGGATTGAGGAGATTAACCTCGTGTACTCGTAAATCAAAACCAAACCAAAACCAGTAAAATGGAGAACACCTTTTTCTCATGACCACCCTAGAGCCACAGCCTCCGACCTCACCATAACCTCTATCACTTAATTTGGCTAAGAGCGAAGAAAAAACTATTTTAGATATTTTTGTCAAAGGAGATCTATATTTGGCTAGAGAATTCTAGCCATTATCCTTAGTGAATTGCGATGTATATCAAGTTGAGTTAATTTATTTTTAGGGTGGTCAACTAAGCTCAAATAACTCAAGTATAATAATATTTAAGAATAATCATAATATAAAACTTAGCTCCCATCACAACAAATCAAATCTTAAACATAAGTGTTACACACATACAAATAGTTATCTATAAGTATAGGTAAATACATATCAAAGTTTCTAGATATTCTAAAATAATATCTCAAAATGCTGTGCAACATTGATCCTACTTATTTATACTAAAACTCACTCCAACAGATGTAGAACATCATAGCTTCACTTACTTAGAAATCCTATATATACCAAAGCTCATATTTAGTTTTCATAAAATTTATAAAAATGTCAAGGTTTTATCTAGTACTTAGTTGAGATATTATTTATATAGCTATTTAGTAGAGTTTCATATATATATATATATTTATATACACATGTATATATATATTTTAAGTATTTTATTTTATCATCTAGGTTATAACAATTTACTTAAAAATATCTAATATACGTAGTTTTACTATTACTTATATTATATCATTTCGATTGCATCAAAACATACTTATTATTATTGTTTATATTATATTTTAATTACGAAAAGATTATCGTAGGACGATATTTTCATAATATTACATAAAACATCTATCATATTACCTAAAGTAATTCAGTTTTAATAAGGTCAGTATCGTGAAGTTTGTATGAATTCAATAATACGTGTTATGTATTTTGTTTAAAAGATTATTTCTAAAATGTATTTCTAGTCTTAGTATACAGATAAAGTTGTATAGTAATCAATATCATATTAATATTGTATTATGCAATAAAAAATATATTTTCACATAATTTTACAATAAAATATAATAAATCGTATATACTCAAAATTTATAAAAGTAATGATGTTAAATTTGTAAATTACATAATTTAATTTTAATAGTATTGATAAAGGATTCTTATTCAAGATCCACTTATTTTAAGAATCAGTACTAATAATATACAAGTCTTATAGCTATCAATATTTTAAGTTTAAAATTTGAAAAGAAAGAAATAATACGGATAAAATAGTACGGATAAAATACTCCATTTAGAAAAATAATAAGATAACGGATATCTATTTTCTATAACTATTAAATATCAATTGAAAAACAACACTTATAATTATAGAAATGAAGTAACCTAAAAGTATCGAAGGTTGAAAAATCTAAATCTTCTAATCCTCTTTTCTCCTTCTTTTTCTTTACTTTACTTTTTTTTTTTTTCCAAGTCACTTTCTCTTTTCCTCTCCTCTCTTTCTCTCATCTCTTCTATTCCCTTCGCCCAAATGGCTAAAAAGTCATATTTATAAAGGTGGCAATTTCACCTAAGTCTCTTGAAAAATTATTGAACATATTTATATAAATAGCTTACTTAATATTTATATAAATAGCTTATTTAATAAGATTTTAAGGCTTAAAAATTAGATAAAATTTACAAAAATAGTTTTCATGGAAAACTGTACACAGTAATTTAATACATATTATAGATATTTTATAGAAAAATTTTGGAGGTGTAACAATATTGATAAAGTTTTTTTTTTCTTTAAAAGAAAAAAGCAAAATTGGCTTGGGTTTTAGTCATTTCCTCATGATGGTATGGTATATGTAGCTACTTGATTTTAACAAAATGACATATTCCCATGATTTTACATACAAACAACTTTCGAATATATTCTTCTAGAATATTATTGTAACAAAGTTTGATATTTTCAATAATTAAACGAAAATAAGAAAATTGGATCTCTATCGACATCGTCATCTCCGACCACTACGTCCCTAAAAGGCATTGTCAAACTACTGCTCACGGTAGTTAACTTAAATCTGATGCTGGTCACAATAAAGTCATCGGTCGATATTAGTTTCCTATGCATCCTTCCACTCGACTTTTTAACTTTCTCTAAGCTTTATCTATAATCTTTTGCTCACTACGTATACGAAACAAGGTGAAGATGGCAAAGCTCTTTTATACTGATGTTTGGTCGGCATATTCCCATGAAATCCCTACAAATGTCGATGATTACATGCTTAAAAGCTATGAGGCGTCGTTATCTCACTATGCCTTATTCCCTATGCCCCTTTCGTAAGTACCACGCACGGTTCTAGCATTTGCTCTATTGCCAAATCATTTTTGTTTCCAAATTTTTAATTTTTTTTTATTTTCTATAGATAAACCACTTATATATATATTTTCATTAATTTACTTTAATGTATATATTATATTGAGAGTCATGGGTATATATTTATATACATAAAATTCATCTAATATAGATATGCACCAGTAAATAATATTTCATGTCATTTCATAGTCTTTTAGTATCTTTATATTTTATCTCCAAAAACTCGTTTCACATATTTTCGTAAAATAGCAAACAATATATTTATGTCTAGAAAATTCACTATATTATTTTATTTTTGTAAATCCAAACTTATGGGACTATTTTTATTAATATTTCTAATTTCCTCATTAATTCGAGCTCGATCGGACAACTTCCACGATTGTCTTAAATTTTACATATCAATTTTGTAAAAACCAATTATAAGCTTACTAGCTAATTTTGTAGGGTTTGACAAATCACTTGAACAATCACATAAATTACTTCACATTACCAAGTTATCAATGGTCTCTAAACGTGGGTTGGTCTTTACTTGTAGCTAAATAGTCTACTTTCTTATTAATGAAAAATTTTTTTCTTCTTGTTTTAGTAGTCATAACACCTTTTTTATTTGTTTTTCCTTTTTGTTTACTTCTCTCTCTCTCTCTCTTTTATAGGATAACTTTTAGTAGTGCTACTTGTTGATCGTAGTTGGACCAACTAGGATGTACGGGTTCATATAGAGACCGGCTTGAGTAGGCTTGGGCTTTGACTCTTGCTCCTTGATACATATAAAAAGCCTCATGTGTATGTAGCCATGAGGACCTTTTGATGCTCAAGTTAGTAAAGAGGACTAAAAAAGAGGAGAGGAGCACTAAGGACCTAAGGGACAATGCTTGTTTAGTGTGTGTGTAATGTGTTAGACTTTAGTTAAGAGAAAGGGGGAAGAAAAAGTTTCTGAGAGAGTAAAAGATGAGTGCCTTTTCTTCCTGGTGCCTTTTTATGTGGACTACTTAAATACGTAGTGATTAGGGGTTTACTTGTATTGGCTACCAAGAGACAATGCACTCTACGGTAGGGATTGAGCTTTATTATGGGGAGCATGTTGTGGCTAACCAATCCACTAAATTTGTAGCTTAGTAATTTGATAGGAATAGGGGTTCCGGGTGTATTGGCCATACTATGGATGTCAGATGCCCATTAATGAGCTGTAGTGGAGAGTAGGTGCTAAAGATAAAAGGCCAGGTTGGGACGTTGAGGAAAGGATTGGTTAGTGTCCAATCAAAGGAGAGTTAAGCTTCGAGCCTACGCCAGATGACTGATGCATGTTGGCTCGATGATCCGAAGGCGACTTACTCAAACAGGTGTTATTTGGCTTGTCAAGCGAGACGTAATGTAGAGGACACTCTCGCTGATAACTCGTATGTTCCTTTTGCGAGGACATAGCCTTGCGAGGTCGCTGGGTAAATGACAAACTTGTATCCTGTTGTGTAATAGGCCTTCATGATGAGCCTCACTTGTTGGGCCTTGGTTCGGGTAAAAACTAGGTATCAACACTTATCCTTCTACCCTCCGTAATATCCTAGGCATGAGAAAAGTAATCCATGCAAGGTGATTAGGCTATTTATTCTTTTGAGCAAGGGATTAGTTCAGCTAATTGGAGTTTGGTCGACTGTACCTCTAGTTGGGTTCATTGTCCTACACACCAGGTTATTACATCATTTATGTGATCGATTGGTTGCTTAATGTGTAATGATGGCTATCCTTGGAAAATGTAATGCGCATTGATGGCCTGTAAAGAGTAGCTGCATGTGTCGGGTGATCTGTTGTTAGGAGGTTAGGAAAGGTTGCACACAATGACGCCGTTGAGATATGTACCCCTTAGATGGTGAAGACGACATCATTGGGTGGTTGTTGTGAATAACTAATGCAAATAAGCATGCATTTTGTCGAGTTCCTTATATGGCAAGAGATGAGAAGTTGAGGCTGGTTAATCAAGTAGTAGGTATAGTGCCTGGGTAGCGACTAGAGGTGTGATAGGTTACCGACCATTGGCCTACTCACTTGCACACGCCTTAGAGGCCCCTAATCCCTTACAGAAGAATTCTTTCTCGTCAACTTACCGATGACGAGAAACAATACATAGATGGTAGATGGCTGAATTCCTTGATAGCTCCAAGTTGTCATACTATGCTTTGTTTTCTCTCTTGTGCTAATGCTAACTATTCCTGGTCGAAGACTCTATGCTGAGTGATCTAACTTTTTGTTGTCGAGAGTTCTTACCGAATAACAAGAGCCAGCCTTCTACTGGCCAAGTACTTCTCTTTCGGCTTCCTTCCAACTCTCATAGCATTCCTTCTTGTCTTAGCTTCCTTGTTACCACAACATCTTAATTCCTTATGCTTGCTGTGATAAGAGAATCTTTTGTACAGAACCAGTGTTGCGCTATTACCTATCCATTTCATTTGACACTATACTACTTTTCCCTTTTTATCTTTTGTCCTTTTTACCCTTTTTTGTATATAGTAGAAATCCCCTTTTTTGTGTATGCTTTTTTGTAATATTTTTTATATGTAATGTTGTCCTATGGACTTATTATGAATAGTTCCTTTTTCTTGTAGCCAGAATAATCTTACTTTACAGATAGACATTAAATATACTGTTCTTACAAAACAACTCTCTCTAAGTTTATTTTAAATACTCTTATCTAATCTTGCTGAGTAGTTCAAGATTAGTAGTGGGTCGATATTGACATTAACTTATGTGTCATAGTAAGTGAAGTATCAAGTCGTGTTATCTTCACAGGTAAGTTATATCCTCCAAGCAACTTTACGTTAGCTACTTTAGTCAGTTTGTCGACCTACTTACTTTAATTTTTTTCGATATTTCGAGGGACCCATTAGTTTTAATATGCTATAGTAAGTCCTAATGATAACTGAGCTCCTAAGCACATATGGATCCTTTTCTAGCTCGGTCTTTGACTCCCCTTTTTAGAATTCCTTTTACAATTTTTTCGGTACTTCAAAGTTTCCCTGGGCTTCTTAATGCAAACATATGGATTTAGCTCTCTTATTTGAGGCGTCGTGCATTTAGGAGTTGTGACGGCCGACTGCACAACTGTTTAGGAATTTCTTCCACATAAAGAGGGTGGCCAATGCATGCGTATATGTTGCCACCTGAGGTAAAGATCCAAGCATTTTTTATAAGCCACCAAATAAGGTTAAAGGATGGAAGGAGTTCTTTTATTGTGTTCGTACTCTCAAGCCACTAGATTTCCCAACTAAGTAGAGATGACCTATCTGTGGAAGGAAGTTGAAGTTTTTAGGAGATGAGGATGTAATGACCAGTATCGAGCTATTGAATTTGGCGAGATAAAGAAAATTGAATCCTTTATCGATATGCTAAGGGTATAAGGATGGTGAGCCTTTATTTGTGATGGAGATAAGTATTTGTTGTGTTTGGCTGAGAAGGGGTGCTTGGTTGTCTACTACACTATGTCGCCTCGTCGTTGGAGTAGGGATCATCGGGCTGCTCATCTATGGCTTAGTAAGTGCCTTATCTTTTCTTTAGTCTGTTTTCCTAACAAGTTTATTAGATCTTTTGTAGCTTCGAAACTGGCCAAAGAGAGAGTAAAGGAAAAGCTATTAGCTATATAGACGAGGTGGCTCGAAAGTACATTGAGACTTAAGAAGAGGAAAAAGCCCGACGTAGAAGGAAAAGGGGAGACATCGTGTTGGCCTTCTAAAAAGTTAAAGAAGAAGAGTAGGAGGCAATGGACACTTCCTGAGGTTATTTACCTAGAAGGTGGTGATGTGCTGACAAGAGTGCCATTAAGGACTTTGGGATTAGGCAAAAGGGTATTTGCTAGGGGTTTAGAAGTTGCGGTTGTAGTTGCTACATAAGGGCCCTTAGTAGTAACTACTCGGGTGAACATGGAGCTGGAGAGCTCAGAGTTAACCCTTGAAGATGCTACTGCACATGCCATTGAGTTCTTCGATGATGAGGACATCTAACCTCTAGTCCATCGTTAGAGGTGAGCAGCTCCTATATAGCCTACGGATAAGCCTGCTTAGAGTTTAACTAGTTGCAAATGTGGTTTGAGTGATTAGTTGCAATTTAGAACAACGTAAAGGCCTTAGCGAAATTGCTAAGGAGGCATAATGAGGTAAGCTACTCATATGTTTCTATCTAAGTGCCTTGTCTTAGTTTTATTACTAACTATGTGTTGTACTTACAGCTACATGACTTGCTAGACTTCATTCTTGCTTACAACTGATCATTCCTTCTATTAGAGGGAAATCAAGCAAGGGTTGACATCAAGAGGCTCTAAAAGGTATTGTAAGAGAAGAAGAAGGTGCATGACAACTTAGCCATTGTGTTTAACAATCTAGAAAGCTAGCATAGGGAGCTTCTCGGGTAAGTGGGAAAGTTGAAGGATAACTTGAAGGTGGTTAAGGAATCTAGCAAAAGTGTTGAGGAGAAGCTGATCACTAAGCTTAGGGCAAGGGGAGAAGAGTTGGAGAAAGTGTAGGTTGAGTTTGCTATGAGGGAGTTTGAACCCTTGAAAGGTGAGGGGTTGTTAACCAAGGTTTAATGGGATATCTTTAGAGAGACCTTGGACGGCCCTTTGATTAAAAAGGTCATCACCGTAGTTAGGTATGCAATGGTAGAGGAGGTACGGAAACAAGTTCGGTAGAACATGCTTAATGCAATCTTATCCTTCTTGTATTGGCTGGATGAACCTAAGGTTATTACTAGAGGTGGGTTAGGTGGCAAGTCGTTTGGTGACTTATTAGTAACTCCTAGCATTGCCTTAAATGTAAGCTTCAGGGAGGGGGGTGGTGATGAGCAGGGCAGGTAACATCAGTAGCAGTAGCAATAACAATAGGAATGGTAACAATAGTAGCAGAAGCAGCAAGTCAAGGGTGCTTAAGGACATCTTTTAACTTTTTCTTTCTTTCTTGTAGTTAGTGTAGGCAATGTGTGCCCATTTTTTATTTCACTTTCTATAATCCTTTTCTGGTAAGGGTTAAAACACTGACCTCCCTTCATGTAATTGTGGTAGATTCTAATCAATGAAATCTCTTCATAATTGTGTTTGATATTCTTTCTCTTTTCCTTGGTTACTGCTTCTTGTGTTTTTACTATTGTCGCGTGCTTAGACTTTGCTCATTTTTTGTCTAAGTCTTTTATACAGAAGAAGATATTTCTCAAGCAAACCTATATACCCCATTTCCTCACAAGATTAGCTAAATTCTTTATCCCTAAGTAGGTGGTCTATGCCTACTCATTGATATTTCCTTATGGGCCTGCTCATTTACTTGTGTGCTGTTGCTTTGCACTTATCTTTGATTTTTATCTAATTGTTTTACACTTGCGACTATGCTTTCTTGTAAGTCAACATACCCTATCTCTCGAGTAGATTGTGATTCTCCGAGTCATTGTATGGGTTCAACATCATGAGGCGACGAGGTTACCAAAGCAAATCTTTTGATGATGTCATAAGATCTCCCTGGCAAGGCAATTTTGATAAGGTGAATCTTTACTAACATAGGCTATCTTCTCGATAGAGTTTATTTCGAGTATTGTGCATTCTTAGCAAGTGGAGTGCCTTGGGCAAAGTGCCTTCTAGAAGATAATTGATGTGCATATGATGCATCATTAATTCTTCAAGCATTGCTTAGGTTCCCAATGTGTTGGGCTGGCGTAATGGTTGATACGTACATAGTTGGGGTTATCTCATGGCTTTTATATAAAGGTAAATGAGTCCTTACTTTGCTACGCCAAACATCTAAAGAACTTAGTAGGGTATAAGCAAGAGCCAACATAAGTGTGTCTAAGGTGATCGTGTTGAAGGATGGAGTTTTTGGAACTAGGGTAGGGGTTATCTTTGACCTCTTCCTTCGGGTTGTGATTATGAGGTGTAGATAGCTACTCGGCAATGGTGGGTAGATCTTAAGTTGTGATCGGGAGGTATACATGGCCTTTAGGTCCTCCTTTCTTTGTATCTTAATAATGTTGGGTGAAAGAGGGTGGCTCGGGTACTACCCATCGCATGTCTGTAGCGGCCTTATAGTGGGGCACTTGTCTGCATGAGGTTCTAAGCAACTTTTAGATACACTGTCCCAAATGACTCCAAGTAAGCGAGGGTAGCCACGGTAACTATGGCAACATAAGAGGTCTTTTCTCAACCTTGACCTAAAGATTGAAGCACTTATAGGGAATCTTCTACTTCATAAGTCCTTTAGTTTACCCTGGGTGAAGTATCGACATTCCTTTGTCATTAGCAAGACCTTAGTAACATGGTAATCTTGGTAAAGTAGTTCGATCAATTGTCCTTACTATTGCATGGTTAGACCAACTAACATGTACAGGTATGTGTAAGGACTGGCTTGAGTAGGATTGAGCTTTGACTCCTAAGGTCCTTTGATGCTCAAGTTAGCAAAGAAGACCAAGAAAGGGGAGATGAGTACTAAGGACCTAAGGGACTGTGCTCACCTAGTGTGTATGTAATTTGTTAGACTTTAGTTGGGAGAAAGAGGGAAGAGAAAGGTTTTGAGAGAGTAAAAGATGAGTCCCTTTACTTCGTGATGCCTGATGCCTGATGCCTTTATGCAAGTTACTTAGATATGTGGTGATAAGAGGTTTGCTCGTACTAGTTCCTAGTAAATTGTACGCTTTGTGGTAATGACTGAGCTCTATTGCAAGCAGCATGTTATGGTTGACCAAACTACCAAATCTGTAGCTCAATGATCTAACATGAGTAGGGGTGCCAGGTATACTAGTTGTACTATGGATGTTAGATGCTCATCGATGAGTTATACTAGAGAGTAGGCACTAAAGAAAAAAAGCCAGGCCAGGATGTTGAGGTAGGGATCAATCAGTATCTGTTAGGCATGAGTTGAGCTTTGAGCTTACGCTAAACAATTGTTGTATGTTGGCTCAATGATACGGGAGTGACTTGCTTGGACAAGTGTTATTTAGCTTGTTAAGCAAGTTACCGTGTAAAGGATGAGCTCGCTTACCATGTAGAGGATGAGCTCACCGATAACTCGCATATTCCTTACACAAGGACATAGCCTCACGAGGAGGCCACTAGGTAACTAACGGGCTTGTAGCTTATCGAGTGATAGGTCTCGCTTGTTGAGCCTTGGTCAAGGCAAAAACCTGGTGCTAATACTACCCTTCAAGATTAGGCTTCATTACTATAATGAGCTTACAGGTAACCTTAAGCATTAGCTCAGATTCCCAATATCTAGACATCAATATAGGCCTGTGGTTAAACACAGGTATTATTGTGGATTCCTAACATCTAATGAGCCCTTAGCTAACTTTAACATTAGCTTGAATCCCTTACATACAATCATCAATATAGGCTTTTGATTAACCTCAAGTGTTACTGCAGATTCTTAACCTTTAACAGGCCTGTGGTTAACTTTAAGTGTTTTCCTAGATTTTTGTTTCACTAGCCATGGCTAAGTTTAAGAGCAACTAACCTAGGCCCATTGGAGATACCCATCAAAGAGAGTTATTGGCCCATAGTAAAGGCTAACTATTGAAGATTTTGTCTCCTCATAACGATTGGACTAATAGAGTGATCAAAGGAGATTCCTTTTAAATTCGAGCTAGTTTTCAAGAGAAATGTATGACCACAACTACTGATGACTCCCTCAAGTTCATCTCTCCAAAAGCATAACTAGAGCTTGAACTGTTAGTAAAGGGTAAGTCTATACTTCGTTTTCAAAATGAGAGGAAAGAGTTGCCTCTTCCTCATATTTAGCTCCAAAACAACAATTAATAGATAATACTTATAGGTACAATACATTAGAAGGCATGAGCATGATGCTTTATCATTTTATGAGGCTAAGATTTTTTATGCCATTACCATGACTTCTTACTTTAGCTTCGTGAAAATTAAAACATGAAGATCTAACGAGCCATAATGGCTAGGTGAAGTAGACATGCTCATATATCTATAACTTCATGGGGAGAATTCACACCAATCTTAGAGGACATCTTTTTCTTATTGAAGCTTTGTGACTTCGAGAGAATGGACGTCACAATTGCTTTGTCTACTCTTGCTAAAGTGCACATTCAACTTTATTAGTAACCATAAAGTCAAGTAAGACTCCCTAGAAAAGGCTTACATTTACTTCATAGATTGAGTATTTCTTCGATGGTATTACTTTCTAGGGCCCATGCTATATAACTATGTGAGTATCAACTACGCCTTTACTCATGACTATGTTTACCTTATTTTCAATAATACGTTGACTTTTGTACGCATATTTCTTGAAAGGTATGAACTTACAACATTGATTACTTTATGGTTTTTTATGTATATCTTCTTGGGAGGTCCTGAAGATAGAGTTATCCCTCATCTATTTCCATTAGCGATCCATATGTCTTGAGGTAAGTGTTTTCCCTTGGCACCCCTTTATCAAGGTTTCTTATATTGCCGTTTAGACTTATATCACCATTCCTCCTTTGCTCTATGGGTTACTATAATGCACTATGCTATGTAGATGTTGTCTTTCTTCAGGTTTTCTTTTATGAGAGGTTCAAGAGCCATTTTTCATCTCCCATCATGAATACCAGCCTAACTTAGTTTAACTATGATCGTGGGCTTAGGATGAAAGGTAGTATGAATGCCCCTTATTTAATCTTATTGACTTTGTCAATGAGTTCACATTTCGTCCATATCTAGAGAAAATTGATTACTATTAGTCATGTAGTGGATATTTCCCACTGAACCTACAAGATTTCATTTCTTAGAAGAATAGTGAGGATTTATAGTACTTGGAAGTTGGTTTTATTTAGTGGTGTGTGCTTGACGGTCTTCCGTTACTATCGACGTCAAGGACTTAAACAATAACTTCCTTGAGTTGGGGCTTGTAGTGTATTCTCCGCATAGGGTGGCATATCCATTTAAGTTTGATTAAGGTATTCCCCAAGCAATAACTCTAGCCACAAATTTTAAGTTCTATTGCTAGTAGATATAACCTATAGATATCGAGACACTTTATCTTGTAATCAATCGATTTTACTTTCCTTCCTGTAGTTGCTACAAAGACATCTCTCCTAGTTGTTCATCACATTGGGCAGCTTGTTTGAAGGGATGTAAGGCATGCACCTTTGTTTCCCATATGGGTTCAATTGTAGAAGCAACTAGTTATCAAGATGAGTTATATCTTCAACTTCCAAGATTGAATAGGCCTAAAGGATTATAAAGCATAAAGAGTGCTAAATATGCTCATGAGGAGTTAAGCCTTTCTAGACAAGTCAAAACAAGGGTGAGAGCATCAAAGTGCCATTCTCTATCGCTACTTAACCAAAGTAATGTGAAAAAGACGTGCATCTAGCAAGTAAGGATTATTTCTTTGAGAATCTATTTCTTTAATAGTACTTTGCCTTTCAACCTTACACATTATTTTTTTCCAAAAAATAAGGATTATTCCTTTAAGAATCTATTTCTTTAATAGTACTTTTCCTTTTAACCTTACACTTTTTTTAAAACAATTTTTTAGTAGGATGCTGTTTAAGGCCACTTACAGCCTGAGGAAGAGGGGCTTTTGACTAAACTTTTGACCTTATAGGGTGAAGAAGATGATGACCAGGAGTTAATTGATTATGATAGGTCTCCTGAGGCTTATGATCGTATAGATGATAATGTGAATTTTGATGATACGGTTGATTATTATGAGATGGAGAAAACTAGAGAAAATGGGCATAATCGATGAGTTTAACACTGGGTAATTGCTAGGGCTCAAGTCCTAAATCCTAAATCAGATATAAAAGTTAAGACTCATGCCAATAGTTTCTGCATATGGCTACTAATGATGAGGTTTTTCTCATCAGAGGATAGTTTCCCTCTATGTTTTCCCTTTTGTTGCTTCTACTGATCAGCCTTTTCCTCCAGTTGCTAACCTATCTCATCAAGATAGGGAACCAACTCCACTTATTAATGTAGCCTCAATAGAGAAAGAACGTTTTCATAGGTTAGATATAGCACCACATCTTATACTACTGTTAAAGCATTTTTATGCTTTAGATGGGGAGTTTTAGGCAGATTCGACATTTATTCAATTACATTTATGTCATATTATCATGAGGATGTTAGGCAAAGCAATGAAGCATGCAAATCGCCCATGGAGGGACTTATCTAAGATAGACTTAATGTCTATCGTTGAAGCATGTGATAGTATACAATAATTGATTTCATGTATACCAAGTGTTACGGCTCGAAAGTGATAAAGTAATAATAGTCCTACCATATACACCAATTTATGATAGAAACTAGCTACTCAACTGCTATCATTAACTTACTATACACAAGGCATGTACGACTAAACAACTTTAAAGTATCTTCAATTCAATACTAAAATAAAATAGAGACATTTAGTTCATATGTTTCTTTTGAAAATAAAAGTTTAATTAATATAATTCCTTTGAGAAATACTTGGAATTTTTGTACAAGATAATTATAAAAGACTCCAAAATTGCTTTTATAATAAATACAATATTACATGTTAGTTTAGGCCATTTAATGGCCTAGTAGACCATAAAACAAAGATAAAAATAATGTTCCAATTATTTCGCTCCTTATTCCAAACCTACTGCCCATCTTTTGCGCACCCAAGGATTGGGTGATCTTGGTGTTTATTTTATAAGACCTACCAAAGAACTATAGGGATATGAGCAACCACCGCTCAGTAAAGAGATAAAGATGGAAGCATACACAATATAATAATCAAACAAGGTTGTTAATCAATTAGTTAGATGTAATGTTATTTAACAAGCATATGTCATTTGTACAATGTTGTTTGGTTCGTTATGAAGTTAAAGAAATTGTAGAGGCTTACCTTTAATTAAAGAAATTGTGCTTGGTCTAACTCGAGTTGAGGAGTTTCAATGAGATGGAGGCTTACCTTCAATTAGTTAGATGTAATGTAATTTAACAAGCATATGCCATTTGTACAGTGTTGTTTGGTTCGTTGTGAAGTTAAAGAAATTGTGCTTGGTCTAACTCGAGTTGAGGAGTTTCAATGAGATGGAGGCTTACCTTCAAGTAGATTTCGACCAAACCTAAGCTTGTGCAATGGAGCTTGCTCCTCTTGAGACTTGTTCGAACCATTACCCCTAACCTCTGTCTAACCTCTTCTCATGTCACTTAGTTAAGCCTTGAGGGTGAAGGAAAGCCAATTTCTGCTACCTCTTTGAAGGGTCAGTGTTTAGTTAACTGTAATTGTTCCTTTAATGGGTTACCATTCATGACCAGTTAGTGTTTAAATTTAAGTTTAACTTAGTCTATTTTAGGGTGACCAACCAATTGTAAACACTTAAATCAAGACGAAAACATAGCAATGCAACACAACATGTAACATAACAATCAGACAATTTAGCAAATAGTTTCCAAGCACATACATTGCATGCATACAATTAGCTACTTTACAATAACAAACAAGTGTACACATCAGCTTACTTAGATTCCCACTTACTATTGTAACTCAGATGCCCCAATCCTTTAGTCATCAATGGTCCTTATATTGCAAATTATATTTCTGTTTCGATACAATTTATTGAAGTAAGAGTGTTTAATTAGCGTACTTTTCTTTAGGCTAAACATTTTTGCAGTATGCCTTAGGTGTTGGTTATGAGCATTAAGGTTTATTACTTCTATATATGTTATTGAAACCTTCTACTCATCCTTTTATTGGGTTTCTTAGGTTTATTGTACTTTCTACATAACTTTCTACAAAGGTCTATTGAGTGTGTGGTACCTTATACTTAAGCTTCTAATAAGGTCCTTAGTTATATTCTTTGTCCAATGGTCCTTCTACTCAAGCTTCTACTAGCATTTTAACTTATATTCTTTGATATGGAACCTTCTACATAACCATCTACTAATATCTTAACTCATGTTTCTCGTTAAACAAACTTTCTACATAACATTCTATAGGAATTTTGTTTATACTTTTTGTATTAGAGAACCTTCACAGCAGTGACTTATAGTCAACTCAATTATAGAAGCTTTCACAATACCTTCTACAAGTCAGTAGCTTCCACTAGCATCCATAGAACCTTCTATAGTTATTAGCTCCTTCATTAGTTTATCTAGAACTTCTATAGCACCTTCTATAGGCACCATATTTGCCTCGATTCACCAAAAACATCATTTTCACACTTTTCTTTACTTTATTCATGCATAACCTCACTGAAACTCTACTAATATCAACCTACATGTTTCGGAAACTCATCGACATTGACATGCAAAACTCGAAATTCAATAAAAAAGAATGTTAAACGTACCTAATTAACTAATATACCTAAAATATACATATTGGGTCAAAAAATCATGATTTTAAGGCAAATATACTTCATGTACAATAGCTAAAATTTTTAATTTACTATTGATTTTTAACAAAAAATAATTAATTTATTAACTTGGTGAAAAAGAAAGAAGTTACAGTCAGAAGTATATGTAATTACCCAAACTGCTGAACTAAATAGTAGTTGGAATTGTTTAGTCCAAGCTGCTAGCTTGACACTTTAAGTAGTTGCCGAATTGAATTTTATGCATCCGAGCTGAGTACACCTTCCGAGCTAAATTGGAGTAGTGATCCAAACTCCAAACTACTATGATCCGAAGTGCCAAGCTGAGTAACTTTTTGCTTTGTAAACTTAATCCCTCCCCGAGCTGACTTAGCCATGCCTTATCCAAGCTGTTAATTGAAATTTGCTGAGCTAACTTAAAGAAGTGAGCTGAGGTGAAGAGTAGTGTGTAGGACTATCGTGGGTGACTTGTGTGGTCTGGCGTGTTCGTGACTACTGCTATATGTGCCGGAGTGGAGTTGGGTGCGTCAAGCCCATGTCTTGCTTGTGCTATGACCGATGTGTTTAGTGACTGTGCTTAAATTACTGGCTGCGGTAACTTGCTGGAGTGTAGCTGAGCTATTGTATGAACTGTGTCGACCTTGTGTTGCTTTGTATAATCAGTGCCGAGGCCGAGCTTATTGCTGTTGTACTGCTCTGTTTAATAGCAGCCGAGCTCACTATTGGCAGTGAGTAAACATCTGAGCTGCTTGGGGAAGTTCCGAGCTCCTTGCAGATTGTAATCCGAGCTGATGTGAACTTGTGTCGAGCTCCTTAAAGTCTAGAGTCAACTGTCCACTTGAAGAGCTGAGCTATTTTAGAAGTGTATGTATGCCGAATCGAAGTATGCGTATTCACTTGTCAAGCTAAAACTAAAATGTTCGAGCTGCTACATTGATTAGTCAAGCTCAACTCTAAGTTTGCCGAGCTTATCTTGATTGAAGGTGTTAGCTGTCCTTTAATTCTCTTAAGATAATTGCCGAGCTAATTGAATTGTGTGTTACGCGTGCCAAGTTAGAGAGTGTCTAGATCAAATCAAGCTGCAAGTGTATGAAAAACGTGGAGTTGTCTAGTTGTATTGAACACCGAACTAAAGGGATTGAGGTGCCGAGCACATATTGGACAAATAGTATTGTTGTCGAGCTGATCCTGTTTGATTAGTCTATGCTACTGTGTTGTCGAATTGTTGATAGATTGTGCCAAGGTGTTGACAGTATTCTAAGCCAATGGCAACTTGCCGAGTTTCCAACCTGAAATTTTGGATTCAAATTGTCCTAATTTTCGAGCTATTTGAGTTGTTTTCATGCTGCTGATAAGCTGATCGGAGCTGCTACATAGTATTGACCGTGCTGTCCTCTTTCCTAATTCCTGAACTGTGCTGAAGCCACCGAGCTGTCATGAGTGCTGAACTCGTGAATTAAGTACAAAACCTAGCTGTCCTAAAGGTTGTCGAGCTCATTTATTGTTGGAATATGCTGAGCTGAGTTGTATAAGTGGTCATTTGCTGAACTACCGAGCAATCTAAGTTCTATGCCTGAGATTCCTGTGTACCCAGCTATGTTTGTCCAATTACGTGCAGGATAAACTATGCCGAGCTAAAACTGAGGAACGAAGTTTAGTGTGCAAAGTTGTTGCTGACGCCGAACTGTTGAACTTTGTGTGAATGTGGTCGGCTAGGCGAACTGACTTCAGCAAATTTGAGTGTCGAGCCATTTACTGTGCCGACCCTTATATAATTATTTGACTGAGCTGTTGTCTTGTAAGACAAGATGTGAATTTGTGTAGTCGATTGCTAAGCTATTGTGCCTGATGACGTGCTAAAGTGTGCCGAAGTGAGCTATCTTGTGCATGTGCGTGGAGAACTTGTGAAGTGTTGCGCTATCCTATCTTCAAGAAGTGTTGAGCTGTCACAATTGTCAAATCCGAGCTGCTAAACTGGAGAATTAAAGCTGCTGAACTGTTTTCTTGTTTCGGCCAAGAGTTGAAGTTCATGCTGTTCTGTTTAGAACTTGTTGCGAAACTAGCTACTGCATCAGAAGATTTCGTGTTGAGTTATTACGTGCCAAACTTTGTGTAAAAGAGCAAAAATTAGCTGAACTGCTTTGTGCGAATTCAAGCCAAACGAGTGCAGTGCGAAAGGGTGAATCAAGAATTATTGAGTTGATTTGTTCAAAAAATTACCGAGCTAACTATTGTTCGAATAATTTCCAAATTTATTGTTGTGTTGTCCATTGTGCATATTAACTTTTCAAGCTATATTTCCTTGTGCCAAGGTGGTGTTAAATTGAAATTTATCTAATATGACTAGTACAGCTCAACATAGAAATCATAGTATATGAGGCTTAAGGGCGAAATCTTATTACCAAGCCCCAAATCCTTTTTTCCCTTATGTGTTGGAACGATTAGAGGTTATATTAGCTAAGGTTAAGGAGATTAAGAAAAAAAGAAGGAAACAACGAATTACTTAATCAAAGAATATTGAAGAGGAGAAAAAGGAAGGACAAGAAGTGATACCACTTAGCACCTCTTATCCTTTATCCTTAGTACTCTCTCATTGGAAAATTTTGAAGTATATAGATGAGAGGAGAAAGAAGTGGTTTGTGAGGAAGTGGAAGAGGAGAAGGCTACCGAGCATGACATTGTAAGGCCAACATTGAGAGCGCATGAAGCTTTAAGGATTCTCGAGTTAGAAGAGAAGTTTAAGATCTTACATTCTCAAACTACCCGAGCTCATGACATGATGTTTGAGCCAAGAATTGTGCCATTCCCCTTGATTGATTGTTGCTGGGGCTACTTAGATGAAGTTGATCAGATACATGATGAATAGAAGGAAGGACCCTTAAAGAAGAGTTTGGTTGATCAGGCTCATGACAAATGGAAGGAGCATTGGATGATGATAAAACTAGTGGTAGAGTTGGAGTACTTTTTTGTATTTACATTTCATTTTTACAGGTTGGTATTTGATCCCGATAGGATTTGAAGCCACCAATTACTAAGTTTTAGGCCAAAACTTCTTTAAGGAAGAGAGAATAATTGGATTCAAGGTACCAACCTAACCCAAAATGCTAGGGCCGAGCTCATCTACTCCTCATTCGAATATTTAATTTGACTACTTATTTTTATTTATGTTATTTAGATTTCCTATGTCTTATATTTTTCCTAAACTACTCTCATGTTTATTTTCAATTTACATGAATGCCACTAGCACATCCTTTTAGTTCTATTATTTACAAATTTATCATTATGTATAAATAGAATACATGTGTAGGGTTTTAGATAGATTTGAACATTAATGAAAAACCCTTTGAGTCTTTTCGCTTGAAAAGCTCTCTCTTAGTAGTCTTATCAATCCTTTTAGTAAGGATTGTGGTGAGCAACCGTATCACTCAGACCAGTGAGTCATATCTAACGAGTTGTAGGTTGTGGAAGATTTAGTTGGTGTGTCATATTCGATTAGATGGTTCATGGATTCGCTAAAATCCTTTACTAAATCTATTCTATTTTCATTCCTTCGGTAGGATCAGACCCACCACTACGATCAGCCTTGTAAATTCTTGGCTCGGTTTGTACTAGTTGCACATATGGAGGCCGCACTACAATGAATACGAACGAAAGGAAAACAAAAGGGTTTAGTAAAGTCCAAATAGCTACTAGCAAGATATGATACACCAATCAATTCTATTCGACTTAATCTTCATTTGATATGACATATAAGCAAGGATTAAGGTTGGTCACCACTAACTCTTACTAAAGGAGCTAGATAAGAGCTTAAGGAACTAGATAAGAGCTAAAGGAAAAAGAGAGAAGTCACGGTTAAGTGTTCTCAAATAGGTAATATCTGTATTCAGAAGTATCATGCTTGCGTACAAAGAAGTGAGGTATTAATATGACCTCAACTAAGGTTACAATAAATGAGAAAAAGACAAAACGGATAATGTAAAAAAGGATTCCTAAAACATACTAAAAAGGGCAGAAATGACAAATGACACTTTGTATAGAAAGGAAAAGGAATCCTTCTAAAATGTTGTGTTAGAAGATAAGTATCGGGTAGTGACTGCTAGTCTACAGTGCAGTTGGTCTTACTGAAGTAATTCTTAGGGTAGCTCAGCATTTGCAAAATTTAACTCAGAAGACGTTGGCAAAAGGTTAGGAATTAGGGTCAACCTGATCTAGCTCAAGTTAGAGCTCAAACATTTAGAGATATCCAAATCCTCTTTAAGTTAGGTAGCTTGACAACTCAATTCAAACAGGTACTTGGTGCTTGGCAGCATGAAGGCAATGTTGATCTTTACTAAGGTTCAGCACTCAAGTCAATAAAGTGTATAAGTTTGAGGTCAATGAAGGAATCTTTATCCTAAAAGGGTTCTAAAGCTAATATTCATTGAGACAATCCTTGCAATCCTCTAGCTTAGCTTCGGGTAGTTAGTCCATAGATTTGATTCCTATCGTTAGCCTAGGGGTTAGAAGGATTTGTTCTCAAATCCAAAGGGACTTCTTGGGGTTGGTCCTCTCTGGCTTTTCCTATGTCTTCTTTTGGTTGGTGAAAGATCAGGTTGGATACAGTAAAGATGGGGGAGACACCATAGTTCTCAAGTAGCTCAATCTGATAGGCATTACAATCGATCTTCCTTAAGACCTTAAATGGACCATTAGCTCTTATCTTTTGTTATCTTTTATTGAATTTAGCAATCTTCCTTGCCATGGACTGGTGTAGTTCTTATATTCCTTAGACTCAATCAACTCCAAACTGGCTCTCTTCGGTAGCTGTGAGAGTACCAGTCATATCTAGAGAGATAGTAGGATTAAAGTCATAGACAACCTCAAAAAGAGTCTTCCTAATAGTTCAGTGGATAGTTCAGTTGTAAGTGAATTCCACAATAGATAGGCATAAGTCCCAATCTCTCAAATTCTTCCCCACAACAACTTGGGGTAAAGTGTTTAATGTCCTGTTCATTGCTTCAATTTGGCCATCAATTTGAAGGTAGCTACTAAAGCTAAGCTCGAGTTTAGTCCCAAGTCTCCTCCAAAGTGTCTTCTAGAAACAACTCTAAAACTTCATATCCTAATCCAATACAATGGAATTCAAAACTCCATGTAGTCAAACAACTTCTAATAAAAATAAATTTGTAATATATAAAGTATCATTAGTTCAATGGCACAGAATGAAGTGTGCCATTTTGCTGAAGCAATCCATTACTATAAGGATCAAATCCTTCCCTTAAGATGTCTGGGCAACCTTAGGATGAAGTCTATGCTAAGGTCAACCTAAGGTAGAGTTAGTGTAAGTAAAGGTACGTGCTCTCTATGCAACTCTCTCTTCCTTTTTGTTTGCTTGCACACTTTGCAACTTTCGGCTACCTTATGGATATCCTTAACCAAACTAAGCCATTAAAAGTTCTCTGTCAATAGGTCAACTATTTTAGTCTTTCCAAAATGACTAGATAATTCACCATTATGAGTTTTTGGAACCAACAGCTCATGTGTGGAATAGCTCAATATGTACAGGCTCTTTTCCTTAAACAAATAGTGATCCTTTAAGTAATAATCTTCAACAAAAATTCCTTTTCTGCACTTCTCAAGAATAGGATCAAAGTGTAGGTCCTAAGCATACTGCTCAGTGATAAGAGAGAAACCCAACAATTTTGTTTGCAAGGTGGTCAATAGAGTTTGCAGATGTGATAAAGTGTCAGTAACCACACTAGCACTACCTTTCTTATGCTTAATAATGTATGAGAAACTCTCCATGAATTCTAACCACTTTGCTTACCACTTTTTAATTTGTTCTAATTCTTAAGATGCTTCAAGAACTCATGTTTCATATGTATAACAAACTCTAGAGGTAATAGATAATGTTATCATATAATAAGACCTTGGAAAAGAGAATATAGCTCTTTCTCGTATATAGAGTAGTTTAGCATGGCACTACCGAGCTTCTCATTGTGGTAAGCATCGGGTCTATGCTCTTTCACTAATATAGTGTCAATACAAATACCTAATACATCGCATTCTTACTTAAACAACATTTCAAAGTCTAACGGAGCTAAGATAGGGAAAAAAGTAAGTTCCTCCTTAATCTCCTTGAAGCTTTGCTTAACTTGATCATTCCAATGGAATCTTTCACTTTTCTTGGTGAGCTCAGTTAGTAGGACAATAATTATACTAAAGTTCTTGATAAGCCTTCTATAGAAAGAAGCTAGGACATGAAAACTTCGTACTTTAGTAATGCTCTTTAGCATTAACCACTTTAAGATAGCTCGGATTTTCTCCTCATTAGCTTAGATTCCATCTCTTGACACTAAATAACTAGGAAAGGCGACTTCACCTTGGCAAAACATGCACTTCTTCAAGTTCCCATAAAGTTTCTCAGCCTCTAGATTATCAAAAATAGCTCAAAGATGTTGTAAATGGTCAGTCAGGTCGGTACTATACACCAATATGCTATCAAAGTACATAACTATATATCGCCCGATCAAAGGGTGCATCACATGGTTCATAAGCCTCATAACTGTACTTAACGTATTAATAAGTCCAAATGGTATAACTAACCATTCATAGAGACCTTGCCTAGTCTTAAAAGCAGTCTTCCATTGATCTCCAAGTCTCATGCAAATCTGGTGATAGTCACTTTTCAAATAAATCTTTAAGAATATCTTGACGCCATGAAGCTCATCCAACTTGTCATCAAGTCTTAGTATAGGATATTTGTACTTGATAATAATTCGATTAATAACTTAGCTATCAATGCATATGCGCCATGATCTATCCTTCTTTTGGATTAGAAGAGCCGATATGGGACAAAAGCTCATACTCTCTCTCACATATCCATACTCCATCAGCTCATCCACCTATCTCTTCAACTTGATAACTTACTTAGGATTCATTCTGTAAGCAGGTTTGTTCAGCAATGTGGTACTTAAATGCAAGTTAATACAATGTTCAATGCCTCTAGTCTACGGTAACCCCTTAGGCAACTCTTTGCGGAACATGGCGGAAAATTCATCTATTAACTTTCAAACCTCTTTAGGTATATCTTCCAAATTCCTCAATTCTAGTAGTCTTCTCACCAATAAGAACATAGGCTCACTAGTCTTCTCAATAGCTCAAAGCTTTCTCTGACCTATTACCAATGCCTTCTTCTTGCTAGCTCAAGTTAACTGATTATGTATCTTGTTCACCTAAATTGGTGTCATAGGTTGCAACACAATTTTCTTTCCATCCTTTGTAAAGGCATCATTGTTCTTATATCTATCATGAATAACATGTCAGTTGAATAACCAAAGTTGCTCTAGCAACAGATATGAAGCTTTTATAGGGACAACATCACACACTACTTCTTCTCTGTATACATTTCCTACATAGAATGGTATGGTTACTTGTTCGATCACGTATAAGACTCCCTTATCATGAAGCCAATGTAACTTTTATAAGGCCAAGGATGCTTAGAGGTCAATAAACCTATCCTTTGAACAAGGGTTTGAGCAATAACATTGGTATAACTCCCTCCATCTACTATAATCGTGCATAGTTGACCCTTAATGGTACATTTGATATGGAACAAATTTTCTTTCTAGTCTTCCTCATTGCTTAACATTAAGTTCAACACTCATCTCAACACTAAGGTCATCACTTCTCCTTAGTCGACATAGATACAAGTTTCTTCCTCACGCTTGACATCAGTTTGCCCAACATTTTTCTCTTGCTCCTTAGGCTCACTCTCATTGATGTTATCCACTACATCACTCTGGAGCACCATAGCACGTCCATTATGACACTTAGCAGCCATATGTCTATAACCTAATCACTTAAAACACTTCACCTCACTCGTCTTCCATCCTAAGGTCTGTCGTTTCTCATATATCCTCAGGGTCGACTTATCATCATCTTGGCCCTTTGGCTATTATTCAATTGGTCATTTTTATCCTCTATTCAAAAGGATCTCCTCAGCTTGTTGTATGCAGGTTGACTCGAAGCATGAGTTCATGAAGAGCTCGGACTAAGTCAGATTAGGGCATTTCTCTACTATTTGTCGACCCTCTTCATGATCTTAATGGCTTCCTCCACGGTGTAGAACCTCTATACTTCCACAATATTGTGAACCTCATATTTGAGCCTAAAAATGAATCTAGAGATGGTTTGAATTTTAGGCTTATAGACGTCAGCACAAATCATTAGCATTTAGAACTCTTTCATGTAATCATCAATAGTTTGGTTCCCTTGGTGAAGCTCTTGCAACTTAGTGAACATATCCTACAAATGTCTCGAGTATAAATCTTCCCTTCAACAACCTCTTCATCTCTTCTCAAGTCTGTACACCTCGTCTTCCATCTCTCACACTAGCTACATTTAAATTCTTTCACCACATGGTAGCGTATCTAGAAAATTCAAGTGCAATAAGTCAGACCTTTACTGAATCAGTATATCCATAACAATCAAATACCTTCTTAATATTCTTTTCCTACTCGAGGTGTTCATCTTCATCTCTACTGCTAATAAAGGTCAGAATCTAGACTTTAACATTGTCAAGTCCTTGAAGAGCTCGGTACCCTCACTCATCTGCTTCATAGTAATCCCTTTCTTCTTCTTCATCAGTGTCTTCATCTACTTCCTCAATTTCCTATAACTTAAGTTTTCCTCGAGTAGGTAAATTTGCTACTAATCTAGCTTAGTAAGGTTGAGCTAGGTGGTTAGCTTGGCTAACATAGCCATATCTTTGTTTTTGTACATTTTTTACTTGGCTACGATTGGGCACACCTTGTAATTGTTGCTTATTTCCTTACATAGCTGTGACAAGACTCTCAATAAGGTTAGTAATCTATTAAATTTATCATCGACTAACCCTGGGCTATTACTCTCATCTTGACTACGACTAACATGAGTGCTACTATCTTGGTCACCAGTAACTCCATGAACGCTAGAATCCAACATGGTGTAATACTTCTTGACAATTTGGATGGTACAATACTTGACATAACCCTTCTACTTACTACCCAGAACCTTACTAACATGCTCTAACTACTCCACTACCCAACATACACAATGTATCATAGAAATAAAACTTGCTTTGTTTCGAAGTAGAAAAACAGAGTAGAATAGAGCAACAATAACAACTACACTTACTTTGCACAATCGTTACTCCACCATTCACTTTCTTCAAAACCCACTTCAATAGTCTGAAACATAACTTCAACACACTCCATACGAACAAACTACAGTAGCTATGGAAGAACGTAACAACCATTAATAATAAACACAAACAAACTCCACTGCACTTTACGCACTCTCTCATGGAACTATGCTTTGATACCAACAAAGCTAATGTGTCTTTGAGGTCATACATACAAAGGTCGTATTACAGCAAATAAGAATGAAAGGAAAAGAAAAGGGTTTAGCAAAGTTCGAATAGCTAGTAACTAGATATAACGCACCAACTAATCTTACCTAGCTAAATTTTCGCTTGATATGACATATAAGTAAGGATTAAAGTTAGTCACCACTAACTTTTGCTAAAGGAGTTAGATAAAGAAAAAAAAGAGAAGACATGGTAAGTGTTCTCATAGGGGTAATATCTGTATTTAATAATGAAGTATCATGTTTATGTATAAAGAATTGAGGTATTTATATAACCTCAACTAAGGTTACAATAAATGAAGAAAAGACAAAACGGATAATGTACCAAAAGATTATTAAAACATATTAAAAAGGATAAAAATGACAAATGATATTTTATATGAAAAGGAAAAGGAATCCTTCTGGAATATTGTACTAAGAAACAAGTGTTAGGTAATGATTGGTGGTCTAAGGTTAGCTCAAAGCTCAAAGACTTAAAGATATCTAGATCTTCTTCAAGTTTGGCAATTTGGTAGCTCAATTCAGACAAGTACTTAGTGCTCAGCAACTCGAAGATTATGCTAATCTTTACTAGGGTTCAGTACTTGAGTCAACAAAAATGTAGAAGTCCAAGGTTAATAAAGGAATTCTCATCTTGCAAGGGTTCTCAAGCTAGTATTTGTTAAGTTAATCTATACAATCCTTTAGCTTGGCTTTAGGTGATTGGTTCATGAAGCTGATTCCTATTTGGAAACAAGGGGGTGTAGGATCAATTTTTGGTTACAAAGAAGAAGATGGGTCTACAACACCATTCAATGTTGGGGATGGAGAAATGAGGTGGATGGATGACGAGGATGAGGATTACTAACTGAGTCATATGTTTATTGACTTTTAAAAGAGTTATTGGTTTTGGTTTTTATATACTATATTAGAGGTTTTAGCTTTCAAGTATGCTAGCTTACTTATTTATTATTAAATTAATATGACTTTAAATATAATTTAAACACTTACTCAAAATACATCGAAAGGTTAATTACACTAATCAAATAATAACTATTAAACTAATATAGTTAATATTAATCAAGTAATTAGTTACAAATTACTCTTTACCCTCTATGATTATCTCTTATAGGCAAAGACAATTGTTCCATAATCTAGATGAAGATATCTTAGACCTTAAGGTAGATGAGCAGGGTCTTCATCAAAGTGTATTGATAGGTGTAATGTAGCATGTCAAGTCCTTGGCTGCAGTTTATCATCTAACATTTTGATTTTATGCCCATATAATTATAATCTCGTGTCATTTTTATACAAGGAACATGTATGTACTTTTGATATACATGTACCTAATTTAAATTAGTAAATTTAAATAATTTAAGTTAATTTGTATTAATAATCTAATTAGTAATTATATTCGATCAATTAATTTGATTCAAATAAATGGTGTTACTTAAATAAATCAATTAATTCAATTTTTCATTTAAAATAAATATGTCTAAATAAGTCAAATATATTAAATCATTCATTTAAATCTTACTCGGTTTATTGATTCAAATTGCAACAACTAAATTGGTTAAATAAAATATTATAAATAAATTAAATAATTTTTTTATTATTTAATAAAATTATTAAAAATTAAAATTACTTAAGGTAATTAAAAAAAATAGAAATAATTAAACAAATAAATTCATATATTAAATACTCTACTTATTTAAAACTACTTAAAATACCATTTTATTTAAATTTCTTATAATAATAATAATAATTAAAAAAAAAAACCATGTGCTATCAATATGCTTTTGTGCTTGTGTATGAGTAGCTTACCAACCTTATCGTACTTGGTTTGCCCGTGCTCTTGTGCCCAAGCCCCCTAATGGTACTAATGTCTTTTACATGCTCACGTCTGGATAGCTTATGGAACAAGTTCGATCGTGCTTGTGCCTGCATGCCCGATTGAGTTACTATACCTATTGTTTAGTTATGATATTTGTTATACTATTTATTTGCCAAACTATAATCAAAATTAGTTGTTTATATATGGAGGCAATCATATTTAAGGAACTCTTTGCAAAATTTATGGATAAAGTGGGGAGGTTTTTGGCGGAGGGAATTATATGTGTTTGATGATTTGTCATGAAGGTACTTAGAATAAAAATGACCATGTTAAGTTAGCGAATGGCCACCTACTGACCAATTTAACAGTTTTCTTTTCATTGCTCATTCATATAGATACTTCAAAAGGTGGACATGACTTGCAAATTAGACTACGCTTAAAGTTAGAGAGACCTATAAACGGTGAATTCATTCTTAGTCATAGGGGTCTGTATGACTGCTTCAATACCATCCCATGGCTGAAAGACAGATAGCTGCACGCACTCAGTTTGAGCTGAACAAGTTGAAGTTTAGTTGTGTGCGACATGACATTTACGTTTGTGAAGTAGCACATGCTGCATAACTTATTATTAGTTAAGTCATATACTAGTGTCTTGTCTGTTCTTTTGGTAGGTCATATAGTTGTCCATTCGGTTTCTATTTGGGCACATTTCCGACCGCGTTAGAAAATAGGCGACCTTACACCTACTATTCTAAAGGGTTCATTATAGGACAGGTGATGAAGAAACTTAGACACAACTAACCGTGTCTCTTTGGCTGGATTTCCGTGAGCTGCAAACATTTTCTTTTCATCTGCGCTTTTTTCCCGCTCACTAGAAATCTTGGGGACCAATGTTACAATTGATATGTAACTTTGTATATTGGCAAATGGTGCTCAGAACTTGTGGACCTTTCTCCATACACTATGTCTAGATATTTGGAAAGAAAAGATATGAAGCAGGAGGGAATGGAGATGAGTAATGCCCTAGTTGACAAACTTTTGCATGTAGCAACGAAATTAAACTTAAAAGACACAAAACGTTAGAAAAAGTTACTTCACACCTCATTTGGATTTGGAACTCCTTGATCTCTAGGAGTTAAGTATCATGTTTATTATACTTTCTTCTTTCTATAATTGTATCTTCTTAGTACTTAATGAATTTGCTTCTATTAAAATTGAATGCCCACTTCTTATTACTTTTGTGTATACAATTTATCTTAAAAACTTAACATAATTCAAAATTTTTGGTCAAAGCCCTAAAAAAGACTCGATATTCCATAGCCTCCACTTTGCTCAAGAAAAAACGGCTTTCTTCAAACAAAGTGCATGGATTTCCTTTCCGATTGGTATTTCTATGCTTGAGTTCTACACATCGAAAAGTCAGTCACTCACAATCAATGGTTCAGTTAGGTTAGAAAGAAAGATAGGCTTTTCCACAAAAAGCCAACTGGGAATGCCTAGTTCTTATCGAGAATTATTGTCTGATGATGGATCCCTAGGCTTTTGTGTTGAGAAGAATGCATACTTAAAAGAGTTGAAGGCTTGATATGAGAAAGTGATGATATAAAGAGAGAGTTAGGGAAGGGTAAACCGGACCCGCTTATACTTGAGTTGGTCACGAAGGATAACCTACTATAGTTGTTAGGAAAATCATTCGAGTGTTAAGACCTAAGACAAAACTAGACTTACGTAGAAGAATCAATAAGTCGAGAACTAATCTGTTGTCGAGTGTGTTAAAGGCCACTTTTATGACCTCTTTATAAGTTGATGGAGTTTCCATTGAGTTGGGCAAGCTTAAACCCCAACCCACTTTATCAAACATAGCAAGTTCTTGGGAAAGTTTTAATTCCCCTCGTCAAGAAAGAAAGGCTTTCAGGGTCTAATGAGAAAGTTTTATTTCACGTTGAGGTTGAGGGTAATGAAAAGCTAAGCACTAGGCTGGATAGTGATGGTATTGAGCACTTTTTCATTTTTCCTCAGAATTGATTTTCCGCACCTTGCCTTGCAAAATTGTCTCGACGACAATTAACTCATAGGAGGGCTAGAGACAAGCTTAGATAGCTTCTTAAACTAAAAACCAGTCTTGTCAACGTAGATTTAATTATTTTCCTCCTCAGCTCTTAGGAGTGATCATCAGAATTTGTAGGACTCTTAGAGTGCGTTGCACCTTACATGGTTGGTTGGATAGGTTTTTAGGGTAGGTATCAAGTGTTGTATATGATAAGTCTTGAGTCCAAAATTTTGACATCTATTTATCACAAGGTAACGAATATAGTATAACCTTGTATCCATTGGAAAACTATTTCTAAACTTATAGTCTTGATATTACATGTTCTAAATACTAGTATGCCCCATAATTTTCACAAGGTACCACTGATCTAACTTATATGATATTACTAGTACATATAATTTAATCTAAAAAATTAATGAAAACTCAACTATGTTAGTCTAGCTTACAATTCATTAAGTTGACATTTGGTAGGGTAATGGAATCTATCTCCAATCTCTAATTGTAGTAGGATTCTAGCTTTTGTTTGTTGTATTTTCTTATTATTATTTTGTGCTATCATTGAAATTTGTCGAACTTGTATTTTTTTACATTATTTGAGGTGAAATAAATTATGATTTGAATGTTATGATTTTGGACATAAATAACTAATAGTATGTAACTTAAAGAAGTACAAAAGGCAAAAGCTCACAAGTTCTCTAAGATATCCTATATTCTCTGTAGAATACACAAGATATAAGTATTAAAATGTTTTTGGTCCTATAACTTGTAGAATTCATAAGGTATAGGTTTCAAAATGTTTTTGAAGGATCATAGGGTAGGTTTTGATTTCAAACTTACATCACTTGTGTCTACAAAGATATGATATAGAAGATGTATCTTACCATATCTATTTTGTATTTGCTTACCCTTAATAACACTCCATATTAGGGTTAGAAGGAATATGTTGGATACAATATGAATACTTATCTTATAGATACATTTTTCAAATATTTAGAAGCATAACCTACTTTATGGACCTTTAGAACCACCTTAGAACATTTATACTCTAAAATCCAAAAAATCCAAGATATATTATAAAACAAGTAAGTTTTTTTTTTCTTTTTATAACAAATATAAACCAAATATCAATTTAAATTGAAGTTTGGAGACAGTTTTCATAATTTAATCGATAGTAACCTTAAAATTAGCTATAATTTGGATCAAATTAATCAAATTTCTACTATATTTTTCAAATAAAATATACTTTATATAATATATATATTATAAGCATCTTATGACATAAATTTGCAATATATTATATATAGGTTCTATAAAGGGCTAAATTTAAGTTAGGCTTTAAAGCTCATAAATTAATTAGGTTTGACTCTTTAGGCTAAAATGATGAAGTCTAAAGAGTTAAGTGCAAATAGTTGGGATGATTAAGAGAATTTTAGCATAATAGGCTTAGAGTAGAGCTCATTAAATCATTTTAGGTTTAACTCTTTAGGTTAAGGTGATAGAGCTCAAAAAATAAAGTTCAAATATTTGGGATGATCATGAGAATTTTAGCATAATAGGCTTGGAATAAGGCTCATTAAATCATTCTATTTGATTCAACCTTTCTTAGTTCGGTTTACACTAAAACAATAAATAATGCTTTTATCTATGGTTAAAATTTTGTAAAAATAACCCACTTGAGATCTATTAATAACAAGCTTCAATCTTATCTATTAATCACCATCATAATTCGACAAATGGGATCAACTACTATTTTTTATAAATATCCTATTCACATCCTTGTTTAGATAAAAGAAAAACTCCAATATATATGTATATTATATTGTATATGTATGTATGTATATATATATATATAAAGTATATGAATTACTATATATTACATATATTATATATATTATGTTTGGATTATATATATAATATATTATATATTATTTATATATTTTTAATTTCTAAGGTTGGTTCAACCTTAAACTATTGGGCCAAATGATTAGTTTAAGGGCGGTTTGACTTGCTAGTATGATGGCCCACTAACTCAGCAAGTTGGCATAATTGAGCCACTTGAGCCCTTAAATTCCGACAATTCATCAATTGGTTCAAGCTCGCCTAAGACGAGTTTAGGTTAATTTATAGTTCAAAATTGATTTTTACACGGGTTTACTCACTCTTATTACATGTTTATAAGGTACTGCCAAATAAACATCAATCATGTCATAAACCTCTCACTTATTGAACAAAAAAGTTAGGGGTTAATAATGTTGGCATTTTCCTTGAGCATGAAGCGAAGGAGGCCTACTTTATTTACTAACATTTTTTTTTTTCAAGCGATTATAATATGAGAGGAGGATTTAAATTTCATTCATTTTACTTAAAAGATTAGTATTCATACCATTAGATTAAAAAACCATTAACTTTTAATCGTAATTTTGTAAAAAAGAAGAATCATGAGTTTTCAACCAGTTTTTTATTCTTATATAAAAGTAAGCCTATTATTGATTGCTGTGTCAAATGGTACTATTTAGTGCATTGATAACTGAATTTCATTTCTATTGGTCTTCTTATTTTGCTTATTTGTAAAATTATGTCTATGATTAACCTATTAGCTTATAATGAAGTTGACAAGTTGGAAAAGAAGCAGCATCATTTGCCGGCGGACTTCATGATCTAATCGACTAAACCAACTAATTCATTGTTTGACCTCTTTCAAATAGTTATGAAAATTAATGTAAAGAAGATTCGAATATTAATCAGAACATGTTTGCCTAATTTGTTGGAAGGATTCAATGTCAATCTTTCATGCACTCCGAGGTAAAAAAATTCAATGATGGGATAATTCCAAGTCATTCCGGACAGTAGACCTTTTTCCACTTGTAATTGTAAAGAAGGACGAAAAATTGACTGTCTCAGTCGATAACGTGGAAGATGTTGCCCCATTTCCCTCGAAGATTTTTGTTTTTGTTTGGAGGAATATGCTCTTGTGGTCACCCAGAAGGAAAACCTCAGTCCTCACATTCTCCCAAGGCATTTTCTCATTCACATGCTCCCACTTTCTTGAAGTTCACATGTTAAGAAATCCATTGGCTCTCTTCTGTTTTCATGCATAGGAGTGAGTACTTCAATACAGTTAAAAGGATATTCCTTTGTTCATTTGTTCCTCCTTGGGATGAATATGAAAGTTAGATTTCACATAGACGTGTCCTTTTATTGTCCACTTTTATGAGTTCCGAGGGGACTCTTTCGTGGGGGCTAATTAGTGTGTTGGCAAAACTTTTTTCTTTTATGATGATTCAGTATTTAGTCAGCCTAATACTAATTAATAGTTAAACCCAAAATTTACACGTGGCACTAAATAAAATATTGTGAGATATTTCGTTAGATATTACATGCAATTTGTATATACACAAGTACATAATGTATGTAATAATTGAACCCAAGATTCACACTTAACGCTAAACAGAATATTACGAAATTGTTTCATTACATAATAACACAATATGTGTGTACACATTATATATAATTACTAATCATACTTAAACATATGGTAATAGCTGTAAATAAATTGTAAAAAAAGATATCACCTATGTTGTCATAAGCCTAATATAATTAACTATCATATTCCATATATATATATATATATATATATGCACATGATATTTTCTATCTAATATAAGTCTAGAGGAGTCAATTAAATTCAATCTACATCTGGCAGCTTTCCCTCTGCCTTCTCTTCTGTTCGCCTTTTGTCTTCCTCCACCTTGTGGTCTTTTTCTCTTTCCCTTCTTACTAGGGTGGATTGAATTAGGTTGGTCGGTGACATTTGACTAGATTTAGTTATGCTGATTTTGTATCTTAAATTCACTCAAAGACTTGGATTTCAAAGTATAAATAGACAAAGAGATTAGTAAACAAAGTCAATCGGAGCCTACATGGGATATGTTAATGTCATTTTCTTTTGTCCTTTTCCCCCTTAGCGTCTAAATTATTTCCTATTTTATGTAACCAAGTTTGGCTATCATAAACAATATATATGTGCTGTGTGTATTTGTATGTGTATACATGTATGGGGTCCATGAAGAAGGACCTAAACATTATAAATGCAAGGATTTGTTAAATAAATAATGCATGCATGTAATGTGAGTCGTATGTGTTACACATAAAAGAAGAGTATGCTTTGGATGTCAGGATGAGATTGATGTGGATTGGTCCTAATACAATGGATCAAGCCAATGAGAGGCACGACACCTCTTAGATTTAAAATATACAAATATGAATAAGATAGTATTGACTATTATTATATGTTTTTATGTGTTTGATTAAATGAAATAATAATAAGATATTGTGATCATAATCGTGAAAGATAATAAGTCGTTATCGAAATTCTAGTATGATTTATGAAAATTTCAATAACATGATAGGATCTAATATGATGCATGAATCACAAAAACATATTGTTCGCTACAATATATTGAAAATTTTGATATAAAAAGAAAAAAGAGTAAAATCTCTTAATTAATTACGAAAAGTAACAATGTTTCAATTATTGAATTTAAGATACAATCCAAGCTTTAAATAGGCATGAAACTTGATATTAAAAGACTACAAAGAACAGAATTAAATCAAACTCCTAAAATAACAAGGCCCGGAATAGAGAAAACTACTTAAAAACTTAGCTAGCCGACTATGCTCAGCTCCAAGTGTTTCAATTACTTATGTGGCTCCATTTTTACTTATTGTGTCCTCTTTTGGTTGACCTATATGATATCTGCACAAGAGAGGGAATGATTAAAGAGAAGGAATGCACAATCTCAATAGACTCCTACACTGGTTTTCACACAGTTAGCGAAACTGGAACATTATATTTTAATAACTTTTTATCTCTAAAGTAGTAGCTACTTGAATGATGGAGATTTCGATCTTCTAGTTTGAGGTTCCTTAAAAAAATGCTTCCATGGATAGATAAAATTAATAATGATTTATAGAGTCGTCAATGGCTCATGAATAAAATATGTAAAAGTTCAAAAGTTTTGACTGCATAATAAATACATAAGTATGCTAAGAATCCTAAAAATTAGATTTACCTATTTTAGCAAAACATTTGACTTATATATATAAAAAAAAAAAATATATACAGCCCTAACCTTTATTGAGTTTGGTCTGTTTCATATATTCGCTATTTAACCTTAATATTTTACATAAATTGAAAATTATTCATCCTTCATATGAGAGATCAATAATTATACCATTTAACAATAAAGTCTTTCCTCCATGCCTGTTAAAACATATCGTTTTTCAAAATTGATTTGAACAATATCATCAATCAAAATCATGAATGCAGTGCAACAATCAATTCCAATAAGTGAAGATGAAGATGACTGGAAAAATGTTAAAGTTTGACATAGATTTTGATCATGGAAAGATTATAAAGAACATTGTACAAATTAAGAATTAAATAAGTTGCTTTTTCAAATGAAACAATCTTCTTTTTTTTTTTTTCTTTTTCCTACGGTTGAAAAGTTTGTGTTGTATTTTTTCCTTTTAGGCCATTTTTAGGGAACAAGGCTTTGTCGCTTCGTTCGCATTACATCAAAGATATCGGGGAAAGATCTCGAGATTCACGTGCACCATTAGCAGAAACGATATACTTTCACGAACTGACAGCAGAAAACGAGTAATTCCCGTCTTCTTTTCCAAATTGTCTATTATCACTCGGTTAACATGCTTCGCGATGAACACATTAAATATTAACGACTAGAAGAAAATATCTATTGGAGAATTACCACTACATTATTCAAGTCATAATCTAACTTCAACTCATTTTCATTTTGTTTATACAGATGTAAATTTATTGGATGAGGAAGAATATCATTCTTATGCTGGAACGGGTGGGGATGGATCAAAAAAATAATTGATTAATAAAATTTTCTAGGCAAAGGATAAAACGGGTCATTTACTTATCTTCTAAAAAACAAACCATGAAGATGGATTTAGTTAACCGTGCTACTTGTGGGCATGAGGTTTTGTATTCAATTTTCCTAAGAATTTTTTCTTCATCTTCTTTTTTTTTTTTAAAAAAATTATATATATTGTTTGTCTCCCAATAAATAGTTTTTATTCTCTTTTTTTAGTGATCAATAAAATTAAAATTTATTTATAAAAAGATAGTCAATAAAAGATGTAATTGTAATAATAAATTGATTTTTTTTATAAGTAATTTTAGTACGGATTTAAATAAAGAAAGTCCAACCTCCTTCTTAGTAATAAGTTTGACAAATCAAAGAAAAAAAAGAGATATATATAAATATTTTCGAGTTTTATAAATTAATGATATCACATTTTTACTATATATCAAAAAATACAAAATTCAAACAAGTCATACGTATCTCATATATATTAACATTTTACATGCCATAAAGTTTATATTGAAAGCAATTGATTTGCACTGTCTTATTCACCATTACATGTTTTTTTTTTTCATCAATTAAATTTTAAATAATAATAATTAACGAAAAAAAAAAAAAACCCACCCCAACGTGAATCATCACCCCCGATATTCGGTAATTTACCAAAAGGTCCCCATCTATAATTCCGTAACTACCTTCCTCCCAATTTCCCGTGGAACGTTTATCTCTTACCGAACTCTTTTCCTTCTCTCTCCTTCCCCACCTCTTCGTTCCCCAAAACCTCCCTTCTCCTATTGAAACCCTATATATACTCCCCCTAACACACGCCCCCTTTCTTAAGCCACTCTCGGACCAAACCCCGAACCGATCTTTCAAAACTTCTTCCCCCTTTCTAAATACCAATCACTCGAATCTCTGCACGACAGATTACTCGAGTGGTATAAGAAGAAAAGGGTATCAAAAGTGCCTGTTAGCTGAAGATTAGCTAAGTCTGCAGGATGGCCCTCGCAAACACCTCCTCCTTGTCTTCTAAATCCGTGTACGGAACCGGTAACCTCCTTACCAAATCCTCCTCCTCCCAACCCACATTCTCCCTTCTCCCCCCCAAGGCGTCCAAAAATTCCTCCAGGCCAATCTCTGCTGTCCACGCCGCGGAGCCTGCCAAGACCCCTGCTGTGGCTGAAAAGTTTGCCCCTAAACCTGCCCCCGGTACCAGAAAATGGACATTGGAGAGCTGGAAGACTAAGAAGGCATTGCAGTTGCCTGAGTACCCTGATGCCAATGAGTTGGAGAATGTGGTTAAGACCATTGAGAGCTTCCCACCAATCGTTTTCGCTGGTGAGGCACGGACTCTCGAAGAGAGGCTTGGTGAAGCTGCTATGGGAAATGCATTCCTTCTTCAGGGTGGTGACTGTGCAGAGAGCTTCAAGGAGTTTAGTGCTAATAATATCAGGGATACTTTCAGGGTGCTTCTTCAGATGGGTGTTGTTCTTACCTTTGGTGGACAGATGCCTGTCGTTAAGGTATAAAACTATAATATCTTCCTATGTTGCTGTCTCAATTATTTGAATTGATTATAGTTAAATCGTTTTCTTTTTTTATACATACAGCGGGTCAAAACATGGTAGAGAAGAATATAATATTTGATTAAAGCGTGGCACTTTATTGTTTATTATTGGACTCTTCAATTTGTCTAATGTTGTTTCTACTCGAATTAAGTGTATGGAAACCACAATTTTATTGTTCGGTTTTTCAAGTAAGATACTTAGAATTTTTCGAATTTCTCATTCTGGCATCAGTTAGTTTGATCGTTGATGTTTTGTCCTCCTTAAAACAGTCTAATGATGTTTGAACAAACACAAATAGAAGGGTTGAAATAGATTTATTATTGTTTCTGTTTCTGTGAGTAAAGAGCCGACTGCTTAGATGATTTGATTCTTATGGATTTGTCTGTGAAGGTGGGAAGAATGGCAGGTCAATTTGCAAAGCCAAGGTCTGACCCATTTGAGGAAATTAACGGGAAGAAGCTTCCTACTTACAAGGGGGACAACATAAATGGCGATACTTTTGACGAGAAGGCAAGAATTCCGGACCCTCACAGAATGATAAGGGCATATTCCCAGTCCGCAGCAACTCTCAACCTTCTAAGGTCTTTTGCCACTGGAGGTTATGCTGCAATGCAGAGGGTTACACACTGGAATCTTGACTTCGCTGAGCACAGTGAGCAGGGAGACAGGTATAGTAATACTACCATTTCTTAGATTTCATATGATTATTGAATTAATCTTTAGGTAGTGGCAGAAATGATGTCAAATGTATCAACTGTTTGATAAGGAATTCAATGTTTCCTATATGCGGACTGTACATATCACAGGAAAGAGCACTGCATTTAAATATATGAAATTTCTTAATAATCTCTTAGCAAATGCTTTGGGGCACATGTTATCGAAATCCATTCACTACTAGAGTAGAACATTGCATGTCTCCTGCAATCTGTCCTCGTCTTTGATAGAATGTTTCTGGCTTTGATACATATGTCCTGATTTTTACAGATACCAAGAACTGGCCCACAGAGTTGACGAGGCCTTAGGTTTCATGGCTGCTGCAGGACTCACCATTGACCACCCAGTCATGACGTCAACCGAATTCTGGACCTCTCATGAGTGCTTGCTTTTGCCTTATGAACAGGCACTTACTAGACTGGATTCAACTTCTGGCCTGTACTATGATTGTTCTGCTCACATGCTTTGGTGTGGAGAGCGTACCCGTCAACTGGATGGTGCCCATGTAGAGTTCTTGAGGGGAATTGCGAATCCTCTTGGTGTTAAAGTATGGCCCTTGCTTCTTTCTGATATAAACTTAGTATTACTCTTGAAACTAATGCTCTTAACAAAATATGGAAAGAATTTTGAATGTTGCTTTACTTCTTGAATGTGGCTTGCAAAAGTTCTTGTTATAATGTCAAATCTTGTCATACAGGTGAGTGACAAAATGGATCCAAACGAGCTTGTTAAGCTCATTGAGATCCTCAACCCCAACAATAAGCCTGGAAGAATAACAATCATTGTGAGAATGGGTGCTGAAAACTTGAGAGTTAAGCTTCCACACTTGATCAGAGCTGTCCGAAGGGCAGGGCATATTGTGACATGGGTCAGTGATCCAATGCACGGAAACACTATCAAGGCTCCATGTGGACTGAAAACAAGGGCGTTCGATTCCATCCTGGTATATAATACTTTCCTTGTCTACTTCTTTTTATTCTGTTAAAAAAAAATGGACAGCTTGGCTTTGATTTGCAGGTTTTGTTAATTTACTCGCTAGATTGTGGTCTAGCTAAGTTGTGTTCTCTATTACATAGCTTGCCTATGACTGAATGTTCATCCGTGTGAGAAAAAAATGACATGATTTTCGGAGCTCTTTAAGGCTATTACTGAATTGCTCTAGGCTGGTCAGCCAGCAATATCAGCTTTAGATAAGCATTAAAGAAAGAATTAAACAGGGCAATACTATATGTGTAAATCCTTGTAATGAATTGCCTTGACTTTGTCACTAGATAATGAGAGGCTCGATTGTTCATTCATATCCATTATATATCACAAAATATTAAGTGTTTTTTTCCCTGATCTGACAGCATTTTTTTTATATTATGCTAGGCTGAGGTGCGTGCATTCTTTGATGTTCATGAGCAAGAAGGAAGTCACCCAGGAGGTATTCATCTGGAAATGACTGGACAGAATGTGACAGAGTGCATTGGAGGATCTAGAACCGTGACTTATGATGATTTGGGCTCACGCTACCACACACACTGCGATCCGAGACTCAATGCTTCTCAAGCCCTTGAGTTGGCATTCATCATTGCTGAGCGTCTTAGAAAGAGGAGGATTGGAACTCAACGCCTTCTTTCCTTGAGCGTTTAAGCAGCCTCACCTAATTCTTGATTATGTCTGAATTTGCCGAATCTACTAGCAAATAAGTTTTGCATTGGTCTCCTACAAACTATGTGTTGGATCCATTAGAGGGCTGCAAGCATACAGCATACTCCAAACTGCATAGGTTATCCTGTTATGTTTGGCACAAGAGCGTTTCTGCGTGGTGTGTGCTTGAATACTGAGTGGAAATCGGGGTCAAAACTGCATAAATGTTGGTGATCAGTGCTATTGGATCCAAGTTTTCTTAGTGGTAAAATTCAAGTTTGATGTGTGTACTTCATGTTTGAATGTATTTAGCATAGGGATCGCCTTAGATTTTTTAACTTAATAAATAAAAAGCTTATTTGCCAGAATGGCATCCAAAATGTGTTTAGTACCTTCTTCTTTTGCTCAGTCATATTTTTCTTATTCGAAGTTTGCACGCTTTTCCTTTGGCCAGTTACAAAATCGAACCTGCTTCATCCTAGTCATAGAGCTGTGATCATACCGTTGGATTATGGGGGCTCTGGAAATATTTGCATGTTAATATGCTAACTTGAATGCATTAATAAATGAATGTTTGTTCTGAGTTGAGTGACATGTTCTGGTTAGACTTACACTACTTAATTTGGCCTGAGCAAGAAAAAAAATAAATAAATAAAGAACCATTCCTTACTTTTAGAACAAATTTAACCTTAATAATTCGAAATTACTTTTATATCAAAGGATTTTGGATACAAATTCCAAAATCAATACTGTGATGAAGCTAATGTTGTTCTACATCATTATCCTGAGGTAGAATTCCGGCATTGAACATTTTAAGCATCTGTAACTCTGATTTTCTTGTGTTGAATTTGAGGGTGGAACGAAGATGAAAGAAAGGAAAATATACGTAAAAAATCCTAAGGAGTAATGTTGGGTACAGACATATTCGTATGCAGTCATCTAGGTGAAGCTGAAAGACGTCAACAAGCATGAGACTGAAATATCGAATTGAAGTTGGTGACCGCACGTTCTATAGAAAAAGGTTGATGAACATGAAGGGTCGTAGAATTACGGAGGACGGGAGGAGTACGATCTAGTCACGTGACTAACCGAATACCAACCTCAAAAGTCGACTTATATTAGGTACCGCCAAAGGAGATACCATTCTGGTCTAACTGTTCTCATGATAGAATAATAATTGGTAGAGTTCGTTAGAGGAGTTAGGTTACGTTAATTTAAGCTAGTACAGTTAGGTTTTTTTTTTTTTTTTTCCTCAAATTATTATTCTTTTTACTAACGCTATGTTTGAGGGAATGAGGGAAAGAAGAGGAAAAGATGGCAGATGAAGGAATCAGAGGAGATTGAATTTTTTATTTATTTATTTTTTATTATTATTTGGAAAGATTAAAAATTGGGTGGTAGAAACGGATAGGAAGCAAATTCATGGGGGTCCATCAAAATTTGCTCTTCCAAAATGGACAGAAGGTAAGAGGGATTTTACAAATTTGACTAAATTTTCCTATTTTGTTCCTTATAAGCGATAAGTTAGTGATTATTTTCGGTATTTTGGTAATAATAATATGTCACCATTTTGTCTTTAACAATTAGTTATCCTTGTAGCCAAAAGAAATTAAAATAAGTCTTCCTTCCTTTTATTTCCCCCCTCTAGACATTATAAAAGAATTAAATGCTCTAATTTTTTCCATCCTCCCAATTTCTTCCCTCTTTCTAAATATAGTGTAAATACTTGTACAAATTAGTTTTTTTAATGGGGAAGAAGAATTAAACTCCCTCTATTTAATTAGAAAAATAATGCTTAAACTACTTGGTTATAAGAAACTAGTCTAACATACATTGATTGACTTCATTAAGATGGAATAAAATATATATTTCTCTCCAATGAACCTTATAAAATGAGGAAATATAATTCCTTTTCAAACTAAAGAAATAATTTTTTTTTTTTCTTTTAAGGTTACTTCTTCAACTACTCATGATACCTTGTAAAAATTATAAGAAATAGCTACTATTTCTCTATTGCATTTCATAAGAATTGTAATTTTATTTGTATTTTATTTCATTTTGCAAACCAAATGTATTATTAGTCAGGAAGGGGAGGGGAAAAAAACCTTTTAGGGAAGAGTAAGTGTGTGTTTAACAATATTAGCCGATGTCTCAAGAATTAATTGGACCAAATGGTATTATTATTCTCTGAGATGAAGCATGAGTGATCTTCCTTCCTTTTTCCAATAGTATATGTGTGCATTGAGCCACAGCCCCTAAACGTATTTATATATTCCTATACAGGATCCTTCAAATCATTGAAAACATGAAAACCGAGATTATTTTTTTACTGCTTGGAATATATGCCTACAGGGGCTTTGACCTAGAGATTGCTTTTACCAAACTAATTGTTACGAATTCACCAACAATGTCAAATGCTGTTTGTATAGATGCATGCCAACATGGTGTACTTTAATCGGAGTATCAATCTTCCAGGGATAAAGAAGAAAAGCTAGGCTTACGTACCACCAAAGGTAGTGCCACTTGCTTCTCTCTTTATAAGGATAGTGTACTTAAATATGTCGTTGTCAATATAGTAGCTAAAACCAGACCCAATGATTAGACAGGGGTAACTATGAATTGCTCAACGAAGTTAGTCCGTCACCGACAGCACACGGTCGAGCAGAGAGCTAGACTTCTCTGATCAAATCGACCGATTTGACCGAGCTATATAGTTCAATTCAAATGGTCAATTTTTTTTTTTTTAGGTTTTAGATGGCACTAGCCATGGAGTCGTATTACTATGCTAAATTCACAAAAAACACTTACAATTATATACTTATTTGTTTTGAAGAGTTATATATGGAATATGCTCTTTTACGTTATGTTTGGGAGGGCGGAAAATGAGGGGAAAGGAGTGGGAGAGGAAGGAAATATGAGGAAAAATACGATGATTCCATTGTTTGGTTTAAGAAGGAAAGTAGAGGAAGTAGAAAATAAGGGGAAATCTGTTGAGCCCCATCCAAATCTTTTCCTTAAAAATTGGAGAGGATCAAGGAACTGTGGAAGGATTTAATTCTTTCTAATGTGTTTGGATAATTGAGAGGGGTGTAGGGTATGGTTGGGGCTGGAAGGAAGGTGGAAAGAATTTCAATAATTAGTAAGGATAAAATAAGATATAGTATAAGTTTACCAATATGCCAATGTTTATGAAAGAAGAAGAAGGCATATAATAATATAGAGGGGAAAATGGGTTTTTGCATATTATTTCCTTCTTAATTCATTCCCTAATGCCAAACAAAGTGCTAGAGATTATATGTTTAGAGAGATAAATCTGAAATTAGGTTTTAAACCTATTAATTAAATGGATATTGACTCTTTAGATTAAGATGACCAGATATATGGAGTTAGCCCATATATTTCCAAGATGATTAAGAAAGAATTAGAATGGCATGCTTAGAGTAAACTCCATTAGCTATACAACCTTTCTTATTTGGATAGAAATAAGGCCTCTAGTAGGCCTAAACCCATTAAGGAAAGTCCATTTAAGGTCTATAAAAGAAGGGATTAATTCTAACTCTTGAAAATCATCATAATACAACAGATGAGATTAAAAACCAATTTCTATAAATACTTCACTTCCTCACTCACTTAGATAAGAAATAATCTTAACTAATGCTGTCTTGCTACTGGATTCACTACTCAAATGGATAAAACACTTGAATTAGTGAAGAACACCAATCACATTCACTATAAACAATGGAGTTTGATACTATTCAACTTTCACTTATCATATCCTATGTTAGTTTTGTTTAGATTGTCTACTTCTCCTCCCTATTATTGATCACTTGATCATCCTATGAGTACTACATAAGTCAAGGAATTTCCTTTAGTCATGTATAGTGCAATACTCACGTAGCACACACGTAAGTTTCACATTAAGACCATTACACCTACAATATGTATGTTTGTATATATGTGTGTATGTGCGCATGCACTCATGGATGCTCTATAGCACCTATGATAATAGATCTTGTTTAAAAGATAGGAGTTTATGCATACTTTTACTTGACAAAGGAGATCTGGGGATTTCTAATTTGGGATACTTGCAATAGAAGAAAGCCACTTATGCATATTAGTTAAAGCATAACTTCTAAGTCCCAAAAAAAAAAAAATAAAGGTAAAAGAAAAAAATAGGTCGTATATAAAGCTTATGTCACACTCCAAACCCATTGGTATTGCTAATCCACCATATGTTCATGAATAGAAATATGCAAGGCCCATCTCCTGCTCTCTCATAATCTTCAAGTCTATAATTTATTATTTGAAAGCAATTTCCCTAAAGGGGGTGAGCAATAAGCTTAACAATATATTATATTGCATGCAACACTCTAGTGTTGCAATAAGCAACCAATGAATCATCTAATTAATAAAAGTTGATCAACTAACACAGTATTGGCAACCATAACTCGAAATAACATGGATTCTACTTTCATATGAATAATGAATTATAGCTTATTATCATATCAACGATTGAAGTTAAACTATAAGCCATATCAATAACTACAATGACCATAGTTAGACTTAGCGAATGATAATAATGAACAACACATCAGTTATTTATCAAAATATTCAGTCAAGTTTTTATTTTTTATTTTTTCTAACCTAACATGTACGATTATATCTCGATAAATTTTCAACTTTCCAATTTCTTATTTCATCATTTCTACAATCATCCTGATATACAAATAATAACATAATTACAAATTTGGCGAGTGCTTCATTCCATGTGCTTATTCTCCATGTTCCTTGTTTTAATTCCATTAGATTTACTATTCCAATCTACATTTTAGATTTCACATTAATGAAAAATGATCACCGAATAAGAATTAAAATGATTAACCAAAGAACATGTGGTCGACCTCTATAAGTCTTAAGCAAGTTTGAAAGCTTAGTTGATTAGCTTTCTTATTCAATCTAATTCTTCTTAATCATTTATTCATGTGCTAATATTAAAAGTAAATATTAGGGTTTTATTACAATTAGATTCGTCATCTATGATCTTACATAATCCCTAATTTGAATCTATAAATTTTAATTTGATCCATATCATATGAGCTTAATCTAATAAATTCAATACTTCAATTACTGTTAGGTTTATTCTTGATATGAAGTCTCTTTTTATGTAATCAATTTCATAAGTCTTAATTTATTCTAGTTTAGTTCCATCAATACCTTTCTTTATTTCTTTCTTTTTGTTTTGTTTTTAGGCTTATAATGGAAAGTTAACTAGTCTAGATTTGTAATCATGAAAATGGATAGCAACTAAAGGGGACAGTGAACCATTGTCCCTAAAATCTATACTCATCCCCTTCTTACCTTAGGTCATAACCTAATTAGCAACCACATTAGCTTTGCGATTAACATAGAGAAAGGAATAACAAGAAAATAAAGAACTTATATGAAAATATCTTAAAATAAAGAAATACTCTTCCAAGTGTAATTAAACTCTCATGAACCAATTTATTATTGATCTTCACTTCAATATTCTACCATCCTTTGCTCAAAGCCAAAATAAGACTCTCCTTCACAACTTGGGCCTTTGCTGATTCCACATCCATAAAATTAGTGCAACAACATATTGTAACTAGTAAAGAACTAGAGTTATCTCGCACCACCAAGCTAATTCCTTTAATCGAACTATTTTCGTACACTGACATGTCACAATTGATTTTGATCTTATCCATTTACGGGGGCTTCCATAGTGGATTCAAACTAATAACAGTATTATAGTTCCTCTATTGGCAGTTTAAGTCTACTACCACTTTACTAACTATAAGTTTTATTTTGCAAATAGTCTCCATTGACAGAGGGCTTTCTATTGAAAAACATATTCACTTCTTTGTTTCCATATGTTCCATCCTGCAATAAATACATGTTTAATACCACCCTTCCATTTTTCTCTAAGCTTAGTTAACTCCTCTATCACAACCAACAACTAATAATCAAATTTATCTATTGACATGACATCAATCTTCAATCTAATTCCTTGAAATTAAATAGCATGCATCTAGGGATAGCTAAGTAACAAGTATTAAACATTTTCATCCTCTTGATAGAAGTTACAACCTGAGTTCGACCTACAATGGCTCTTGCATAAGTTTGTAGGTAAGTAAGGATTTAATGTAACATTGCCAAATAAAGTGTTTAATTATAGGAGGAACATCCAAATACCACAAAATTTTCTAAACTTTTGGATTAATTTGATAAGATCTTAAGGCCTTTGTATTTTGATTATAATAAGTCATTTCCTACTTTCTAAAATTAGTCTAATTTGACATAATAAGAACCAAATCTTTCAAAGGGCACATAATTTTATCTTCTCCATTAGATGTCAATTTAAGGTTAGCTTTAATAGCCACTATATCTTCCTTTGACATTAGATTTCCCAATTCATCCACCTTCCACACTCCTCTATCTTGACAAATCAAGGAGCTCACTATTGCATTTTCATCTATACAACTATTGTTAATAGGATGCAATTTGAAATCTCTAACATTTGGTATCTAAGGATCAAGCCACACTCGAATTCTATCTCCCTTTCCCACTTGCCAATAGAAGTTGTTTTTAATCGAATACTTTACATGTTGTATGCTTTGCCAAAACCAAGATGAATGCCCGCTTTTAGCTAAGTTAAGGAACTTTACACTATGAAAATAGATGCTTTTTAGAACTCTAGCTAACAATGCATTGGGCTTTTCAGTTATTCTCCGTGCTAAGTTTCCTAACATAGCAACATTGAAAGATTCCAAGTCTTTAAAGCCTAAACCTCCCTTACTGTTAGGATAAGAGATATCAAACCAACTTTTCCAATGAACTTCCCTAGTGTTAGTATCTCTTACCTACCACATATTCGCCATCATATAAGCAACTTCCTTACACCATTTTTTAAGAAATTTAAACACCCTTATGGCATAATTAGGTACGATAAGGCTTACTGCTTTGATATGGATCTCTATTACCTTTTGTGAGAGTAGTAAACTCTTTCACCCCTGTAATTTTGATCTAATATGATCTTTAGTAAAGCCTAGAGCTGTAGCTTTGGATCTCCCCTACTTAGTAGGCAAGACTAAATATTTCCTATGGGAAGTTATTGACTCAATCCTTATAATTCTACAGAAATTCATCTCAATATCCTCAAGAGTAAGGATATGGTATATTTTTGGTACCTAACCAACTATCCCAAAGCTTATTGTACGTATCAAGAATGCTTTCAAATTCACCGAACTCCTTTCTTCAGCTTCAACAAATAATAAAGTCATTTGTGAAAAATAAGTGAGTAAGCATCGAACTCTCATTCTTTATTTTCAAACCATTAATGAGACATCTTTGGTTGGCCTTATGGATCATAATGGATAAAGAATCAACAATAAGAAAGAAAAGGTAAGGATGTAATGGATCTCTATGCCTAATTCCTCTAGCCAGCACTATCTTTCTAATTCGTTTACCATTCACCATAAGATTATACGTCATAAACGTTACACATTTCATCACCCATCTAACCTAAACCTCATAAAATTGCATCTTACCTATCAAAGCCTTTAAAAACTCCCTCTCCACTTTCCCATATGCTTTAGCAATATCAAGCTTAATGGCATAATTAAATTTCTTACCTTTCTTGTTCAATTTTAAAGAGTGAAACACTTCATGGGCTATGATCACATTTTCCTGGATCAAATTACCAAAGATAAAGGCACTATAATTAGGTGAGATTATAGAGCCAAGCAAGTGTTGGAGTCTATTAGCCTAAACTTTAGATATGACCTTATAGGACAAATTACATAGACTAATAAGAAAAAATTGTGACACTTAGTTAGGATACTTACCTTAAGAATTAAAATGAGGTCAATTTCATTAATTTCAAGAGGCATCATACCTAAGGTAAGGAAGTGCTGTATTGCATTTGTTAAATAGTCTTCGAGCATCGATGATCTAATTAGAAAAAGAGGCAATTGAAACCATTTGATCCTGGAGACTTCAAAGATCTAAGTTGAAATACTACCTTCTTGATCTCATTTTTATTTATAGGAGAAGCTAACTTCGACATCCATGATACAAGGATCAATTCCAATGCCACTAAATTCACTAACTTTTTTTTTCTTTTTATGATATAGCTTTTCAAAGAAAACAACAAACTCATTCCCTACTTTAGTTTTCATTTCCATCCAATGTTACTCAACAGTTTTTATCTTAAAAATCTTGTTACAAGCTCTTCTCCATAGAGTATTTTGATGAAAAAACTTAGTATTTTTATCACCAAACTTGAGCCATTTTATTTGAGATTGTAAGCCTATGCTTTTGCTATTAGATTCCAAGTAGTCAATTTAGAGCGTTCACAAAGGTAATCCAATTTAACTAGAAATGTATGAGTGGGCTAGGAATATTAGTCAATGAGATCCTATGGGTTTATATCTCAAAAACATAGCTAAAATAGTTAGTTTTAGTATGTTATTTTTTATATGTCAGGATTTCACAGAATAGGATATGATAACTTAACAAACTCTTAGAGATAAATTATATGGACAATAAAATTATATAATACCATGAAATAATAGGTAAAAACCATATATGTACCTTGAATGCAATTATCCTATAGAAATATATTCCTATAATGACCAAAAATACTTAAAATATACGTTAAAAAAATAGAAATTGGCAAAGAAAATATTAATTAAATAAAAAATGTGTGATAACTTGATGTTGAGGTGTGGTATAGCTAGAATGAAATTAGACAACGAAAAGGATGGAGAGATATGAAAATTGGGGATACCTAAACTAAAGGTAAGGACATGTAGCTTCGTTAAAAATTCCCAAACCTTGACATTTGGCATTGTAAAGTTATAAGTTCAATTCCCTTACAAAGGTTAGCTTTTTGACACTTTGGGAAAAATATTGACAGGGGAATCAAGTTAAGTAAGGGATTTAAGGAAATTAATAAGAAACTAGATGAATTTAGGCTTGTGGTGATGCAAGAGTTTAAAGTGTTGCTAAAAGCAAACAAAGGGCATTACCGTATGTCTAGGCCATTGGCTGGCTTCACTAATACACCCATCTCCATTAGCGATGATTGAAGCGGTGGTTTCTAATGGGTGTTCGACTTCTTCGATTTTATCAAAATTTTTACTAAAAATAGTAAATGATATCCATATAGAACTTCTCATCCACCAATTTTCTTTCGCATTTTTGAAAACTCAAATGATGTAGCTTCAGCCTAAATTTCTATGCATACAATACTCAAAGGATATATTTTCACACTATGTAATCGGGTTTTCAAAAAGGTGAAGTTGGATTTTTGAGAAATTTCAAGTTTTTTGAAAAACAGTGAGTTGGAAGTTTTTTTCCTAAGAAATTCTAAATGAACCTTGTATAAAACTACTATACATAGAATAAATTATAGTTGTTAATGGTTTTTAGTTAAGGAGAATCTTTAATTTTCAAGGGAAAATCTTGGGATCAAGCTAATTTTGTTGAAAACTATGCCAAAACTACTTATTTTCACTAAAAAGGCATGTCAACAAGCGTTGACATGGTATTGTGTTAATAAAACAAATTGGGTGTTAATAGAACAAGATGAATTTAGTGTTTGAGATTTGCTATTGATCCTAATATGTAATTAAAGAAACATGATGCTTGATCAAGTATATGTGAGTAATTTTAAGAATATGAATGAACTAGTATTATATATTTAGAAGTTAAAAGACTTAAATTTGACTTAAGGAGAATAGTTAATGTGAAGAAAGGACATTTTTTACTACTATAGTATTGGACTTGTAGTTAATAAGTGAAGATTTAGTAAGTTCCTTGAAGGAAATTACAACTCAAAATGTAGGGTAAAAAGTAGTTTAGAAGGTGTTTAGCTAGAATGGCATGACTATAAGAACTTAGAAGTTGCTACAAAACTTATCTCGAAACATACCCTATTTAAGATATATGGTAGAAACACAAAACTTACTATGGAACCTATCTTAGAATGTACCCTATTTAGAATATATGATAATAAAAAAACGTAAAATTTAGGCTAGAATATGCAACATAAGGATCATATTATTCTAAATGGAATTAATCAAACCCCAAATCTAGGTTAAAATGTGGAACACAAGAAGCATACTTGATAATTAGCTTAAAAACCTTATTAAAATAAAATTGAAAATACCTTTAATCTCTTAATTGAACTTTTGTTTCCTAGTTTGGATTTAAACTAAAGTAAATATATTAAATATATAGAGATAATTAAAGCGAATAAGAATGATTGGTAAGGTTCATGAATAACGAACGTCAAGTTAAGTTGGATCGATGCTTCACAACATGTTTGAGTACTATATTGAGACTTAAGAGTGCATTTGTCTATGGTTGCAATTAGCTATCTATACGTTTCTGATTGTAATATTAAATTCTAGATTGGGAGATGAATTCCATGGTATGTTATATTGCATAAATTTGTGTTATTTGGTTTACCTTAAAAATTGGTTGATTGCCTCTAATTGAAACTAACCAAATCAAACCTTTAACTAGTACGACCTAATGTGGATAAACACATGATATCTGATATCACACAAACTAAGGGAGTGGGTCTAAACCTCAAGATGATCCAAAAGGTAAATGAAAGTCAAAGGTTGAGTAGGGTTTCTTATGCACTGATGATGGATATGATACACCAACACCTACCATGAGCTCGGGTCGTAGTTGATATGATGCATAAGTATAGCAGGAGGTTATTCGCCACTAGTCTACATTCAATGGGCTAGATAAGAGTAATCGGGAGCAAAGAAAACACTTAACTCATGAAAATGTGTCTAAAATTACAATATATAGTATTTATATTACTTAATTAGGGTAAATCACAGGTTAGAGTAAATTACAAAAAAAAAAAAAAAGATTCCTACTAGTAAAGAAAAAGGAAATAATTTATAGGGATAACATTGTATTTAGGCAAAAAAAAATATCCGGTTGTAGGAAGGACAATATGGATGTCAAAAAAGGCAATACGCGTATTATTTGCTCATTCTATAGTCCCAATGACACTATTAGCTAAGCAGAGTAGGTTCAAAACAGGCCGACATCGGTATCAGCAACTTGAACTAGAAAAGGGGTTAGTGCACGGCTGACTCATTTTCGGGTCGGCCTTAGGAGGTCAGCTCCTGGTAGTTTTCAGTTCAGCTTCAACACTGATCAAGTTGGCAATATTCGCATGCAATACTTGGACAAAGGTGTTGTGGAGAGGTTGGCTTCACACGTCGACTTATCACCTCAACAACTGCTTAGATGATGTGAAGAGTGAAGTAACTTAACAAGTTGGACTGAGGGATGCACTACTCTTCATCGTTCAACTTATCTCGGACAGCTCAACGAACCATCTAACGAAGTCCTCAAGTTCGAGAGCGTATGTTTTGGCCATAGTTCTTATAAGCCCCCTAAAATTGTGTTTAAGACAACTGAGTCTAAATTTAGAGCCTTTAGGAAAAGTTATCCAATTGAGTTCAAAATTTACGATTAAGATAGAAAAGTTAAATGAAGTGACATAGTGAAGTTAGATTTTGAAAATAATGACCAAAAATCCCAATTTTTCCCTTAGAAGTAAGATTATTTAATATAGTATTAAAATACTCGGAACTCCTAAAATCGAGTTTGAATTGCTACGAAAATTTAAAGATAAGTTAATTAAGCTCCAAAATGAGAGAATATAGTATAATTTATTATATGAATATACTCATATTATGAGTATACCTAGTATGAATAACAATTATACCTATAAATTAATCTTAAATTACGTAATTATATATATATATTGTGTTAAATTCATGAAATTAACTAAAAATCATATTATATGATAGAGATAAAAGATATGCTAGAAACATAATTATATGAGTATAGTATATATTACATGTGTTATATACATAAGGTATATACTTATATATTAATTAAATAACTCATGCAAATATAACATACATATATTATTATTATTTAACTAAAATAGATACCAAAGTTGATCCAAATAGCCTAAAAACTGTTGGACACTTGCTGGATTCTTTATGACCTCCTCCTATTTGTAAACCTTACTTTTAGTAGGCCTATGATTTTATTAAGAGTACTTTCCGAACATTCTCAAGGATTAACTAAACTAAGAACTTAAGTTTATATTTAGAAACGAATTAAATTTTTCCAATTAAAAAAGCAATTATCGATAAAACCTGAACTTGAAGAATTGCGAGTTCTAAAGTCACTTAAGACCCTAAACCCTAAAACAATTAAGGAATTTTGACCCTAAGTGACTAATCGATAATTTTATTTGAAAAATTTCATTCAACTTTAGAAAATTTCACAATCTCATAAAAATCAAATCATGAATTACAAAACAATGTAAAATAAAAACCCTAAAACAATTTCCTATAAGACTATGCCCTTATCGTCATGTCTAAGTCTTACATATAAATAAGTAGACCAATCAATCACCTTAAATGACTTATCAATTGAAATTTGGAATCATTTATCAATTGATAACTTATCAAAATCTAGTAATAAGACATTTTCCTTATCACCCCAAAGGATACTAATGGCTGGTTTGAACAAGGAGAAAAGGGGGGCCATGCTCTTGTCTTTCAACCATCAATCACATTCTCTTACACACCACTATTCACTCCTTAATGCTTACATCATCAATAGTTGCAATTGTTGACTTTTATGTAAGCTACAAGACAACAATTTCAAGACATCTTAAACACTAATTTTCCCTCATTCCCAACTGGCCACTGTTTCCCTTATTTCTCTCACTTTCAATTTCATCTTCACTTCCTCTTTCTCTCACTTGGGGCAAACATAAAAGAGGAAACAACCTTACCCTACAAAATCCTTCATTTGGCCGCCACTTCTAAGTCCCATTCACAACACTTCCATTTCCTTTTCTTGTGTCATTTTCTTCCAACATCTAAGATCTTTTAGAACCATTAAAACCTTCCACAAACCCCACTCCAAATGATCAAACAACTCGAGTTTCCAAAAGGTTGCAAAAGGAGGAAGCAAAGTTAAGAGCTTAAGTGGAACCTTTGTGCACAACCGCCATATTTTGCTTTAAGGACAAGTAAGTGTTTCTTATGGTTAGTAGGTTGGTGTTTATGTTTGGAGACTTTGATTTCTTGAAGATATGAGTATGATTTTAAGTTGTTATAATACCAAAGACCATCCTAAGAAACAAACTCATAAAACCCTTACATGAAGTTGAAATATGAGCATGTAAAGTTGGTGTTTTATAAAGATACTTGTTTAACACTTTGAATGGAAGATTTTAAGTTGAGAAAATCTTGAAAAAAGAACTTGAATGGAAGATGATCATGCTAGACGTGAGGATTTAAAAGTCATTTGGATGTTGATTTTATTTTCATTAAGCTAAACATGCTCATATCTAGACTAAAGTTAAGGGAAAATTCATCACATGAAGTTTTATGAAGAAACCGACTTTGTATGACATGAGCTATGACTTGGAAGTTGTAATAAGTGTAAGATCTCCTATTTCTTTGTATAAAAAATGAGTTAAAGAATCATCCCACGAAAGAAAAGTTAAGTTAAGAGTTAGATACAAGTAGTTTAAGTGTATGATCTAACACCTAAACTTAAGGAAATGATGAAACAAGTTGAAAAACCAGTAAGAAACCCTTGGAATCATCACGACCAGATCTAAAACCTAGGTAAAAAACACTTAAATATGATTAAAGTAAGTGAACAAAGTAAAAAGATCAACTAAAGCAAGTATGGTAAGTATACAAAGCCAAAAACTTAAAACCAAGCTTAAAATTCTCAAAACAAGCCTAGAACTCTAAGTTAGGCCTTTATTAAACTTTTGACCAGAACTTAAAAATATTAAAAAAGGTTGTTTTGAGGCCCACAAGAAATCCACCTAAGACTCCATAAGCCCAACAAAGTCACTAACTTTAATTTGAACAAAAAATAAGCCCATTTGACAACTTAAACCCACTAAAGAGCCCATGAAGTGGTTGTTAGCCTTAGAAGTATATATCAAAGTTGTAAATCTGATCTCAAGAAGTATTTTGAGCTTAGGATAAAATTTTAAGACCAAACCCAAAGGATTTCTTAAGTTATCAAAATATCCATTTACCAAACAAGGCCCCAAAGCACTCCAAAACATGAAGATCGCTACTGGTCTGGCCCATGGATAGATTTACATGTCTTATTTCAAAAATCTAACCTCACCACGTTAAAATACACTCGAAAGCGATGAATATTGACTATAAGATCATAAAAATTGGATTTAAAACGAAAAAGTTATATGCGATTGAACTTTTAAGTAAAAACCGAGAAAAGTTATGAAAACTAGTCAAGAGTATAACTTAAGGGAATTTAACTTAGTTTCCTAAGTTCATTTCAATCCTTATAAATATTATTTTGATGACCAGGGGATACTACATACAGAGACGACTTGCCTCTAGACTATTTTGACTGACCACATGGTGGAGTGAGTAAATTCCCGATAACTCTTTACTTGATTTTGTTTGTAAAATAGATGCACCTAAACATATATATATAAATTTGAATGCTTATGGGATATGGGAAATGTATGTGTATGAATTTATGGATGAATACGATGGCTTGTAATTATATATAATAATGGGAATTGTTTGTACTAATTTATATGTGCAATTATATGGAATGAAATCGTCTTATCACCTTGAAAATCGGGTTAATCACTTATATGAGTAAGAAATTAAAATGAATCATGCATTCCCCATATTACATACGGATAACTCCAACTGCTACTTCATGCAGTAGATGGGAAGGGACTCACAAGAGGACAAGCCTCCTTAAGATTGGGTACTAGTTATGTCATCATATATATTGATTCTCTGTCCTAAGCTGATAGGCTTACTAGGAGTTGGCAAAATCCGACCATTGGTGAGGGGCCAAGTCTTGTAGCTTCTACTTGGGGCGTATATTTGTGGATTGCGGAGGTCGCTACGCTACTAGACTTAGGATTTTAAAAATATGATGTGTTAAAGGAAGTATACACGCACACGCACACACACGCACACACACACACGCACGCACACACACACACATACACACACACACGCACGCACGCACGCACGCACACACACACACACACACATACACACACGCACAAGCACACGCGCACACGTACACGCAAACACACACACATACGCACGCACGCACGCGCACACACACACACACGCACGCACGCACGCACACACGCACGCACGCACGCACGTACGCACACATACGCACACGCACGCACGCACGCACGCACACACACACACACATACACACACAAACACACACGCACAAGCACACGCGCACACGTACACGCAAACACACACACATACGCACGCACGCACGCGCACGCACACACACACACACACACACACGCACGCACGCACGCACGCGCACGCACGTACGCACGCACACATACAGACACACACAGACACACACAGACACACAGACACACATAGACACACACACACACACACACACACACACACACACACATACACACACAGACACACAGACACACAGACACACACAGACACACACAGACACACACACACACACACACACACACACACGCACACGCACACGCACACGCACACGCACACATACGCGCACACGAACACACACGCGCACACTCACACACACGCGCACACACACACACACACACACACACGCACACGCACACGCACGCACAGGCACACGCACACGTACACGCACACGTACACATACGCACACACGAACACACACGCGCACACTCACACACACGCGCACACGCACACGCACGAACAGGCACACGCACACACACACACACACACATACATATATATGGTTTTGTTTTGTCTTAAGCACAATAGTGCAAATGGAATAATACCTAAGGTCTAGAACTTGGATTTTGGTTTGGATCAGTTAATTATCTTCAAACCCCGACTAGAAGGGGCGTAATTCTGAGTCATATGCAATTCCTAGGTCACTGCATGCGTTGTTTGGCATATTGAATATTCATACATTTATATGATTGTGCATCTAATGAATTTTTGCCATACGGTACTAACGAGGGTATTTATCTCACTAAGCTTAAGCTTACACCTCAATAAATTTTTGTTGTTGCAGGAAAACCTCTTCTCTAATCCGGCCAAGGCATGCCTATGGGAGGGACAGGTTGGAGCGATTAGAGAGCGAAGAGGATATTTTATAATAGATTTATAAATATTTAGTTACATTTATATTTTTGTTCATAACACAAATTAAAATCTCTAATGCAGCTCCTTTATGAATTGCATCTATTTTTAATATTCTTTTGGTGTGGGTCTTACGAGTCCACACGATTAATTAAATTATACTATAGAAATAATTTTAGTTAAATTGCTCTATATTACTTATCTATGGGCCTAATGGAAACGTATAGTAGAAGGAGCCTTGTGTGTCGTATGAAAGGCCTATGATTAGCAAGGGAGTTGATAGTAGATCTTTATACAGTACACGGCGACCTACCGTGATAACGATACTATTGAGTCGTGATACTACTGATTTTAGATGATGATTCAATAATGGATTAAGAGGAGATTGGCACCTCATAATTAGGTTAAAGGAAAGAAAAAAATAAAAACAAATCCCATGCGGACAAAAAATCCCCCTATAAATAGCAAACCTCAGTAGACTAGTCTTAATTCAGCAAATTAGAACCTCCAATTGAGAGAAAAAAAAAATTTGGAAAATAGAACACATTGAAAAAATTATAATAAAAACAAAGCAATTATCATGTTTAGCTAGTAGTTAAGGCTTCCAATGTTCTGTTGTTGAGTCACTTCACTACCAAGGAGTACACCCAGTGTCTAAGGCTTTTGACACAACCCCACCAAACCTCCCCCCCCACCCAAGCACCTAAGAACAATTAGGTTAACTTTCTATCCTATTTTTCAATAATTCGTAAAAAATATCAAATCCACCTAGAAAATTGCGAAAAAAATTGTAGTTAGGTTATTTCAAATATGCTTTCATGTGATATTTTTACCTTTGAAAGATTCGTAACATTTAGTATACCTGCCTAAGAAAACTACTATTCGTCCAAAGTTTGAATTTCAAAACAAATATATTAAATGATGTTGTTTTTAGCTCAAAATTTTTGTGTAGAATGTACATGATATATAGATAATTTATATGTAGCTCAAATTTTGATTTGAATATTTTTAATATTTGTTGCATTTTTTGGCCTAAAAATAACTCGAAAATAGGTTGAAATTGTGAAATAAATAGGAAATTATGAAATTAAATAATGAAATAGATATGTACTGATCACTAGTGAATAATAACAATGTTGGGTTAGATTGAAATTAATTTGGTGTAAAAAGGGTTGTAATTAAGTAATTTAAGATAATTTATGGGTGAAATCGTAAATACAAATATACAGGCAATAAATAAAAACCTTAAAACAAAGTAATAGTTGGGTTCTCTATATTTTTAAGAGTCTACAAAAGTTTTTAGGGAATTATTTGGTGACCCGAACTATTTATTATGAATTTACATAGTAAAATGACTTAAATTACAAGTTGAGATGTATTTTTAGCAATAATAGGTTAAAATGAAATAAATAGTTAAATAAAAAATATGTATGGGTGTATTAATCAGAATAGATAAAAGAATATTATTAATATATTTAATGATATTTTACTATTTAGGATATGTTATATGTGTATTAGGATTAAACAAAACATATATTATAGTGTTATATTGACAAATCAGGTAAAAAAACTGTTTAATAACATAAATTACGTATAATACGACAATATTTATATGCATATGTGTAACTGTATTAAAAACTCGAATTATCCATTAAAAGTCATCTCCAAAAATAGGATCCGTAAAACATGTCGTTAAGTTTGTATAAACCCAAAATACTAATTTTACTAAAATTGGACAATCTTAGATGATATAACCTATAACTCTATAATATTCTAGAATATGTGTATTACAGTAACCTTACCAGAATTAAAACATGATTTAATCAATTAAAAGTAAGTTTCGACACAATCGAAACGATATATAATACATAATATTATAAATTACATATATTATTAATAATTAATAACTTAACTCGATAAATATATAATAATAAAACTATATATTATTGTGTTAATATATTCATATATAACCATTTTTTATCAAACCCTAATGTTTTCGTAATTATTACGAAAACTAAATTTGGGTTTTGTGTTTATATAGGATCTCCTATTAGTTAAACTGTTGATAGCTCGAGTCTTCCGTAGTGAGCATCTAAATAAGTAAATTGCGATTTATAACTTCACTGCTTATTGGGATACTGTATTAAAGAATCTAGAAACTCAGGAGTAACTCTAGTTGTGTTTATAATTAGTTGTTTATGCACATGCTGTGTATATGTATGATACTCAGTTGTGATAAGAGCTGAACACCTCGGTGTGCTGTTATGCATGTTCACATTTTCTCTAAATTGTATGAACTTATTTGGTCACCCCTGATTAACGCTAACGTTTATTCGATTAAAACGAAACTGAACATGCATAACAACCATTAAGGGAAACGATTAAGAGTGTCAGGCCAAATACCAACGTCCTTCAATGAGGATAACTGAAATTGTCTTTTCCCCATCCTTAGTCGAACTAAGTGACAGGCGAGAAGGTCACGGTAAGGGTAGGGGCCGTGGTTCGAAGGTGGTCACGAGAGGAAGGAGTTCTCTATTGCACAAACTCAATTTGGTCTAATTTGAGTCAAGATAAAACTCCTTAATCCAAGTTGGAGAAGATGTAATTTCTCTAACCTCATAATGAACCAGATAATATTGTGTGATATTTCATTTGATTGATTGCATTGCATTGCATTATAATGAATAACCATGCTTGTGATTATTTGGTACTCTTCTGACTCCATCCCACATTCTAAGTTAGTTGTACTTGCGTCCCTATAGACTCATTTACAGGTACTGAGTAAAGACAAGATGTTCCGACACCGCCAACCCTAAGTTAGTGTATTGTTGATTGGGAAAGTAAAGAACAAAGAATCAACCGAACCTAGGCTTTCGACCTTTCTTTTGAATTTTGAGGAAATTAACTGGGAATTCCCAGTGACGCCCATTAGTTTCTTAACGCCCATTAGTTTCTTAACTTATTATATATAGTTTGAAAAAACTAAGGTTTTTTATAAACTCTGATAGTATGCTTTAACTTTAGAAGTGAAACATGTATACAAATATTGTTATGTCATGAAACAACAGGTTGTATAAAATAGGTATTTTGTAAAATTCTACCACAAGTTTAGTTATTCACAGGTATTAGAATGGACATTTCAAGCTGGTTGAGTTCTGTACACCTTGTGTGGATTATACCTACGATAACAGCTATGAGGTTAGCTTCTATCTTAGATTAGTTTACACGGTGGGACTATTATGACTCCTATTTGAAGCGTAACAATCCCTATCATCCCCTCTAAGCCATCTGAGATTAGGGATTAAATATGGCTCAACTCCATGTTGCTCGTCTTCGAGACTATATGGGTAGAGATTAACAATGTTAAGGGAGCCCAAGACTTCGTATGCTTCAGGTAGTTTAATCCTATAAGCATTAGGATTAATCTTTTCGAGCACTTTGAAAGGTCCATAGGCCTTGGGAGATAATTTGCTCTTCTTCAAGTTAAGGACTGTTCCTTGCTGAAGTGGATCCAAACTAGATCACCTGGTTAAAATTCTCTTTTTTTTCATCCTTGGCCTAGTCTCTCAAGCTTGGTAGCAACTTGGCTTAATTGTTCTACGACCTTCTAGTACTTGGCTTTAATGGTGACCTCAAGTGGAGACATGTTTATTATACTTTAGGTGGTCCTGTTGTAGGAAAACTCTATGATTGGTGGGCATAGATCCCAACTAACTATGTTTTTACCAATGAAAACCCACAGTAAAGTTCCTACTATTCTATTGTCATCCTCGGTTTGTTCGTCCATTTGTGGATGACAGGACGTGCTATACAATAGCTTGGTTCCTATATGTCTCTATAATGTTCTCCAAAAGTAGCTCATGAACTTTGGGTCCCAATCTAAAACAATGGTTCTGAGCACTCTATGAAGCTTGACTACTTTTAATAAGAAAAGAAATAGCCAAATCATTATTAGTATTTATACAGGGCATAAAGTGTGCTATCTTATTGAATCAATACACAACCATCATGATGGAGTTCTTCCCTCAAGACGTCTTTGAAAATCCCAATATAAAGTCCATACTCAGCTCGGACTAAGGTTTTGTTGAAATAAGCAAGGGTAAATAATGCCTTTGCTTTGCTCAGCTCTTCGCTTTTCTATAGGTAGTAAACCTTTCCAACATAGATTAGACGTCTCTCATCATTCTAGGCCAAAAGAATTTTGAAGATAGTACTTAATGAGTGTAATGCTGGCTAAAGTGTCCTAACAATCATCTTCCATATGCCTCGCACAATAAAAATTCTCTCATGGAACGATTCGGGATACATAATCTTCTCTTCCTGAACAAGTATCCATCCTTCCTATAATAGTCATCAAATTTCCGTGCTTCCTTACACCTAGCATAAATGGGACTAAAATGTGGATCCTTTGCATATAAATCCTTTATCATGGAAAAACCAAAAGGCCTAGTCTATAGCTTAGTTAAAAGAGAATATTGTCTCGATAGGGTGTCGGCCATTACATTATTCTTACCATTCTTGTACTTCACAACATAAGAAAATCCATCCATAAACTCATCATTTGGTTTGTCTCTAAGACAACTTGGGTTGGCTCTTCAAATGTCTCAAGGATTCATCATCAGTATAGATCCTAAATTCCTTGGGCAATAGATAGTGCTGCCATATAGTTAGGGCTCGGATGAAAGAATAAAACTCCTTATCATAAATAGAATAGTTGAGTGTAGTTCCTCTAAGTTTTTCACTAAAGAAAGCATCATATGCCTTCTTACATCACCTTCTTACATCAGTACAGTACAGCACCTATGCCTAGTTTGAATGCATCATACTCCATTTCAAACACTTTGTCAAAGCTCGGTAAAGCTCAGACAAGGGTTGTAGTCAACTTCTCATTCACCTCCTTAAGACTCCTCTGTTCCTTTCCCATCTAAGCTCAACATTCTTCTTTAACAATTCAGTAAGTGGGGCTATGATTGTATTGAAACTCCTTATAAATTTGCAATAGAATGATGCCAAGCTATGGAAGCTTCTCACATTGGCTAAATTGGTTAGCGTAGGCCATTCGGTGATTACTCTTCTCTTCTCGTCATCGACTCATATTCCTCCACCACTTACAACATACTCTAGGAAGATTACTTTGGGTCAACAAAAGTCACACTTTTTCATATTAGTGTAGTGCCTTTCAGATCAGAGTTTTGTAAAGACTATTTGAAGATGCTCTTGGTGAGTCTCCAGATTAAGGCTATATACTAAGATATCGTCGAAATAAACCACTACAAATTTCCCTATTAGTTCTCGGAGTACATGATTCATCAGTCGCATAAATGTGCTCGGCGCGTTTAATAGTTCAAATGGCATCACAAGACATTCATACAATCTGTAGCGTGTTTTGAATGTGATCTTCTACTCATCACCTTTACACATCAAATCTAATGGTATCCAGATTTGAGATCAATATTAGAGAATACTCTTTCTCCATTTATTGATTACAGGGGATACCTGTACTTAATGGTTATGTAATTGATTACTTGATTATCTATATACACTCGCCATAACCTATCTTTCTTAGGTACCAATAAGGTCGACACGATACAGGGGCTAAGGGATTCTCACACATACCCTTTCTTCATCAACTCATCTACCTGTAACCCTTATTTGAAACCCCGAGCAACATTAAGTGTTTGTGAGTCGTATTGAACTCCATTTTAAGCTCAAATCCCCTGATTGTGTTTATGTCTTGGTGAGTTATATCCATTCACATTCACCATCAAAACCTTCATATTCTTCATACCCATTTTCTTTTGAATACCTACTCCTATTCATTCGAGATCCACTACCGTTTTCGTTCTAGATTCAATTCCTTATTGGGGGGGACTTAATTTTAAATTCCCTGAATGGGCATTAGAATGAAGTTAAACAATAGTTGGCTTCCATAGATAGAGGACCACATCATTGAAAGCCTTAAGGGTCTATTCGAAGGAAGTGGCCTTAAAACAATCTTAGACACATCTATCAAACTTCATTCAAATGCATAAGGGTGGTATTTCCATGAACTACCTTCGATGTCTTCTTTTTAAAAACCCCTAAATTTTCATGACTCCTTTTAAATCCCTTTTGAAACCCCAATAACATTCCATAGGGAAAAAAAACAAATAAACAAGCATAATCTCTTTTTAAAAAGGTAACTCAATTGGTACTTTTAGGCTAGATTTACTTAAGCACGTCTAACTCTATAAATTTGTTTAATAGTATTAGATTTCCCATCATATTTACTATTTGCTAAACTCCCTCCCAAAATAATGTTTTCCATTAATCATCAAAACTCTTAGAATGAAAATTTATTCCCCCCAACCTCAAATTTCTTATAGATTTCCATTTGGCAATTAAATTGGGGACTTAATCAAATGATAGCTCCTAACCTCTTCAATTTTATATGTTGCTTGCCATGAATCATGGGCTCTTGAATCTATAAGACAAAAATG